>JAAVUK010000512.1:0-75430 GCA_014899095.1 Fusarium buxicola
AGGCCGAAGACTTGACGCGGGAAGCCGGAGCGGAAGTCGTAGCCTCAAGGCCGGCTGTCATATTCAGAAGAGCCCGAGTTCGGAGAGAATTTGAGTCAAAAGAGAAAAAAAGAGGATATTCCGGCCGGTCAACGTCCGGGGTTGGTTGCAGAGAAACAGAAAGAGAAAACCGAGAGCGAGGAGCTGCAACGAAACCTGACCCAGAAGCGGAAGCGCCGGAATCGCCAGGAAATGACGCTGCCGAATCGCGCTCGCTGAAAGGGCTGATGGAGCTTGACGGCGGGGGCGTTTTTTTAGGGCGTGGTGGGGATCTGGTGGCGCCTTGAGACAGCCGGAGGGCTCGGCCGAAAGCGGAACCTCATTCGTATCAGCCTCATCTTAGACGTCGACATTCGAGATAGATCATCCATCGTCGTGATGAGACAGAAGGGATGAAGGGAAGAGGAAGTCTCGGGAGAAGTCCTTGGTGTTTTATCGGCCTAATAGGGTCTTAGCGAGTGGATACGATGCGGTGCGGGCCGAGGCATCATGCGTCTAGAACGTTTATCTCGATGGGAACTTCCAGTTCTCCATTCCATCTTCATCGATCGGATTGTGACCGAGCTTAGCAGAAGCTGGCTAGTCAACGATTTTGATCTGGATCCGAAAATAGGAATGGTGTTGCAACTCGTCTTCCAACGTCGTAAGGAAGTGATTGTGCTGCCTGCTGCAGTTGGTGGTTCCAGCTCGTCAATCCAAGGACGGTGATTCACAGTCTCGAGATCTTGGTCATTATTGGGAGCCATTGGCGGCGAATTAGATAAACTCACCTGTCGATGTAAAACGCCGATGCCTGGCCAGCCAAACCGAGTTCAACGTTTCTGGGCAAGTCCTGTACTTTGAGGGCCCGGCGACCCCTGCTCCGGCTTTATCATCTCACTCTTATGATAATTCACCTTCAATCTTGGAATGCCGTCTCAAATCCAGGACTAAAGGTTAGGAAGGGGCTTGCCTAAGTGTTGAACAGGGTTGGTCAAAGGCCCAGAACCTCAGCATTCGGTGTATCTACAGTGCAGATAGAGACCATAACACCACCTATATACACTGTACAATAGTCCTCACTTACACCAAGCCATTCATTAACATCCAAACGCCCACGATAGATGCTTTAAAAATTGAACCTCTCTTACATGAGCGTTCAGCTTCACTTTACTGCATCTCATCGTGAACTGGATCAAGGCTGCCAGCTGGCAAGCAGTGCCCGCCAATGACCGCCCAGATATGTAACCTCGCCGTCTGCTTTTCTTCTTCTTCCTCTCTTTTCTTCCTCCTTTTCTATCATCATGGACGGATCACATCAAGAAATCTCCATCCACGCACAGTTTGAACGCTCCGCCAAGCGATCTATCAGCAGGGTCCTCTCGGTTTCGCCATCGCAGGCACAAGCCAAGCGAGCCTGCCACCAGCAGCGGGATTGTCAGCTTCTGGACGATCTTGTAGGTTCCTCCTCTCATCCTCTTCTAATCCTTCCACCTACTCTTAGGCTATCATAGCCACGCATCATCGTAGCTGTTCGCTAACAAGTCTACCCTAATAGATGATCCATCAGCCTACGCCTCTTTCAGCAACGCTTCCAACCGTTTCTTTTTTGGAAGACTTGGCTGCTTCTGAGCAGTCCACTCAACCGCTCGAAAGGGTCGGAGACTGGCTTGAGGAAACCTATCTCTCTGAATTCGACCGCGAAAGACAATCTCGCTCCGACAGTTTCCTCCAGTCTTTCGTTGAACCAACCAATCCAAGAAACGTTCAATCGGCGCCACCGGTCATGCCTCCCAACAACATGGCACCGCCTCCTAACCGCCGGGGCAGTCTTCAAACACCCACTCCCCTTTCGTCGGCTCGTGGAGGTCAGACGACGGGCCAGTCGGGCTCTCCGGCTTTCACGACAGGCTCAGCCCGAACTGGCGCGCTGGTTGAGAATCCCCGATACAGGGATACCAACTTGGCGGAAAACGGCATTTTGCTTCGTGACTCTCGAAAGGAGCTCCCACGTCACATCTCGACTCTAGTTTCTTCCGTTCAGCGAGATCGACAGTCCCCTCTACCCTCTCCCAACATCATCCAGAGCAATTTCGACTTGTACGCTATGGAGGTGGAGGCCAGCGAGCCCCAGGTGGAGGAATTCTTCCGCAACAATATCGCACCCCAATCCTCTAGGGAGGATTCCATCAGACGCAGCGATCGAGTCCCAATGAACAGGACTGCCCTGCCTTCCAATCAGCATAAGCTGAGCAACCCCGTCCCCGACATGCTCTACGGCTACAACCGTTCTTGTGGTTTTTCGCTTGACCAACGTCGTCAAATCAGCAACGGCAGCAATGCTCTTGTCGCAAACGGCGAGGGTCTTCTTTGCCCCTTCTTCGCCATTGAGTTTAAAGGCGACGGGCCTTCCAGCAACGGTAGTCTCTAGGTGGCGACCAACCAATGTCTCGGGGGTTCCGCAGCTTGCATCAACATTGCGGAGCAGCTGGGCCAACAGCTTCGAAACTGTAACCGACAGGAGATCCGCCAGCTTGACAGCGCTTCTTTCAGCATCGCTATGAATGGGACTGAGGCCCGTCTGTACGTCTCGTGGAAGGAAGAAAAGCTCGTTCACATGCAGAAGGTTAGCACTTTCATCCTTCAGCGACCGGGCGAATTCCTCGAGTTCCGCAAGTACGTGCGCAACATCGTCGACTGGGGTCGCGACGACCGTCTGCGACGCATTCAGTCCAACCTTGACACTCTTATCGAGGAGGGACGAAAGGCCGCTGCTAAGACTCGGCCTGCGCCCTTCGACGCGAAGCGACAGCGCTCGTATTGAAGATGGAAGAACACTTTCACACTTGGCCCCGAGATGGCCCTTTCTTTGACGCGTATACGAGATCAGAGGTTTACATGGAACTGAGCAAACACTGGGGTAAAGGAAGTCACATCAGGTCCAAGCCGCCCATGGTTCGATTTGGTGAGATTTGAGGAGAGTCCAAACACCCATGCAATGTTTAATAGAGCTTCACAGCTTGAACACGTGTACAAGATAGAATTCAATCGGGCATCCAATCAAGGCTCTTCCTATCTCTTCGCAAGTGAATTAAAAAGCTCGACCAGTGCACGAGCTTGCGTTTCGAGCGCTAGAAAGCAACGTGCAGTGCAATTGTTACTATTTGTGGGTTCATGTGTACCATGCGACTGAGAGAGAGTCTAGTGCTTGATATTGGAAAGAGAGGCGAGCGAGTGAGGCTTCGAAAAATGGTGGCTAGGTATGGGTAGTGTTTAGCAATACCTGTAGCGAGTGATGTGTATTGGCTAGTATGGGATTACCAGTGGGTTGAATAGGAATACCAGTGGTTTGGACAATATAGCGTTCCGGGAATTCTTTTCTTTATGGTATATACGGAGTACACGCATGGTTTCATGTATCTGCGTACACGAAGGAGCATGGACAATAGCGACAGAACCCATCGCCAACTGTTCGATCCGCTTTTCGTATGTGTCGCAGATCATGAGGTGGGGATGAAGTCAATCGAGAGGCAAAAGTGGACGCGTACCTTAGCTTAGTTAGCTATCCCCTGCATGTTCCCCTGTGGCGCCGCTTGTCACCATGATGTGACATGGGTTTCTCAATTCCCCAGCGTCATTGAGTGGCGGAGCTACTCCCCGGCTTTCTTGATGGCGATCCAATGTAATGCTATTGGTACACTTGACAATGGCCACGCGTTGTGAATATCACACCAGTCATGGCAGTCATCCACTGTAGCTCATACCAACCAACCATACAAGAAATCGACCATCAACGTAATCGTGGTCTTATTGTTGAATTGCCATAGCCTCAAACTGTAGACAGTTCAATCACATACGACCATAGCCTTCAGAGAATACGGGATCCCGTGCGCTCTCTGGTCGACGGGCCACAGTTAGGACTTGACAAAGCTGCAACTAGAACAAACCCAGTTACCTCCCCCTATCACTGCATGTGTGGGACATGGTAAAGCTCCCGCAGAAGACCGCCAATGCGTAGCTGCTTACCACCTTCCGTTTCGAAGACCCAGCTGGATGGTTCGCTTCCAAACGAGGTTCCCCTGCAAAGCTCCCCGCACTCCGGGCGATCCCATCCAAGAACCGTTGGTCTTGTGGGATGCCTCGGTTTCTTGGAAACTTGACACGGATGTGAGCGGAGAAATACAGTAAGCCGGCAACTCAATTGCCGTGGTGATATCCAGCCAAGTGAGGGGTGGCCAGCCGTTCTCATCGCATACAAGACTGGCGGAGAATTCATTGACGACATTCAGAGAGTCCGACGCGCTTTGTACATACTGCGTACATGTCCCGCACATAACCACACGTATAACCGTGAATATGCAGCTTTATTCCTGTCTCATCTTGGCAGTATCGCTGCTGAGTTCTTCTGTCAGCGCGGTAGACCCTGTTGTCGACCTCTCATACAGTAAATACAAGGGAAAGGAACTTGGAAACGGCGTCACGCAATGGCTCGGCATACGATACGCCGCGCCGCCTCTCAAAGATCTAAGGTTCAACCCTCCCAAGGATCCTGTTCGGACTCGTACTATCCAGGACGCAAGCGATGCGAGTCACCCCCAACCTCTGGGTTTCAGAAAATGTTAACAAGACTATCAGTGGGGGCCGAAGTGCATCGCAACGGGCAGCAAATCAGAACATATCGGCGATACTGAATCCGAAGACTGTCTATTCATCAATGTGTTTGCCCCGTCAGATGCCTCCAGCAAGGACAAGCTCCCAGTCTTCTTCTTCGTCCAGGGCGGAGGCTTCAACTCCAACTCCAATCCGCGTGTCAACGGAACTGGACTCATCAAGGCCGGAGACATGGACATGGTTGTTGTGACTCTCAACTATCGTGTTGGTGTCTATGGATTTCTCACTGATGGTGACCAAGTAACGCCAAACATTGGCCTTCTTGACCAACGCAAGGGTCTTGAATGGGTCCGACGACACATCTCGAAATTTGGAGGTGCCCCCAGCCATGTTACCCTCGGTGGTGATTCTGCTGGCGCTGCGAGCGTTAGTCTCCATCTCAGCGCTTTTGGAGGCAAAGATGAAGGCCTTTTCCATGCGGCTGCGGCTGAATCAGTCTCATTTGCGACCATGTTGACTGTCAATGAAACCTTCTACCAATATGAGAGTCTAGCCATTCGTCTTGGGTGCGTCAACAAAGATGTCTTGGCTTGTATGCGATCCAAGACAGCCAAGGAGATACAGCATGTCAACTCCAATATTCCGTATCCTGGAAACGCGGAAGCACCCCTTTACATGTGGGCTCCGGCCATTGACGGGGATCTCGTCCCCGATGTCACTTACAAGCTCTTCGAAGAGGGTAAATTCATCAAGGTTCCCGCCATCACGGGCGACGATACCAACGGCGGCACAAGCTTCGCCCCGAAGAACGCTTCAACTCTAGCACAGAGTGACGGATTTCTCAAAGCCCAGTTTCCATTCTTGACGCTGGAACAGCTGGGTGAGATCAACGATCTGTATCCGAACAAAAACGACTCCTGTCCTAGTCCCGGCTGCTACTGGCGACAAGTCAGCGATGTGTACGGGCAGATGAGGTACATGTGCCCAAGCATCTACATCTCGAGCGCCTTTGCTCGCTACGGGTCCCCGAAATCCTGGAATTACCTGTACAATGTCGAAGATCCAGATCAGATGGCGCAAGGCCTTGGAGTCCCTCACACAGTTGAGGTACATGCCATCTTCGGGCCTGGACTCGGAGGCGACAACCCCCCAGCTAGCTACTACGAGGGTGAGAAGAATGGCCCCGTGATCCCGACGATCCAAGGTTACTGGTCGAGTTTTATTCGATCGTATGACCCGAACAAACATCGACGCAAGGGCTCAGCCAAATGGGAGGCCTGGTCGGAAAAGAGGGAACAGCGCGTCGTGTTTGAGACGGGGGGGAAGACGAAGGTGGAGAGGTTGAGTCGGGACTTGCAGAAGAAGTGTGCGTATTTTGCATCTATTGGTCCCGAGATCAGACAGTGAGTTGCGGTTAATGCAAAATTGTTGGGTCGTTCTCCATCTCGCTCATCAGATCTGAAATCTGGAGTCAGGCTTCATATCCTTCTTGAAACCACTCAAGAGGCCTTTCCAGGTCGAGGGCTATACAGCTGACCAGCGACGGGTTGTATCGTCCCAATATCGTCCGGCATCTCCGTCGTTCCGTGCTCCCCAGACCAGAGGCAGCGCTTCCACGTCCGGCTGGCCGTCAAGTTTTCCACGATCATGTCCAAGTCCCAGTCGATTGTCGAAAGATTATCATTGTCAAACTCCATCTTATGGAGGTGCGGATAGAGAAGAAAGTTGAAGAGGAGAATATTGGCGTTGCAGGTGACCATACTATCGGGAATATCAAGTCCATGGACTCCGATGTAGTTGAAACGTGCCATTAGAATAGTCTTGACGAGACGGATGAAGTCGTATGGCGGAATCGCTTGCGTCCACTCATTGACGAGTTCGTCGATAACTCCAGCCCAGAAGGCTTCTTCGTTCCATATTGCCATAGTCATGAATTTCCGGTCGCAGAGCTCAAGGATCAAGTTTACACGGCTCTCGATAATTTCTGTGTCCACTCCTGTGCGTGGTTCTTCGCCGCCGAGCAAGTACTCAATTTCGGTGCATTGAAGCTCTTGATGGGGAACGGTGAAGTAGAGCCCTTGGATAGTGCACAGGTACTGCCCACAGGTCATTGAGGGGGTAGTATCCGCCGATTCTTTCGCGTCTTCTGCCATCTTGAGCTCGGGTTGGAATGCTCTTTAGGTCGAAGTCGGCTCTTGCAAATGGAGCTTCAAGGGTGCGAAGCCAAAGCAATCGAAGAGTGAAGCGGTATCCGCCCCATAGGGGCAGTCAAGATATGTGAATGAATTTATTAGGGTGCAGACAAGGATGGGAATCACAGTTTCTATTGAGCTCATATTATTCAATGCGTTTACTCCATGTTGTTCTCTGTCTTTGTGTGTTGGGCATTGGCTGTGGCACGGCGTTTCCCTCATCGATGTCGTTCCAGTTATTCACACAACACCGAATAATTACCCATAGCTAGATTGGCTTGAAGAAGCTTCGTTGATTTTCATTCACTGAGCATCAAATATTTGCTTGAAGATGTATATCGCTGGGGTTGCTCTTCAATTATTAGAATATTCTGCTTGGGAACTGCGAAACCGTCACCTAAGCCAGGTGAGCATGCAACCAAACACTCCTCGCCGGAGAGCCAGAGTTTTCTTTTTAGGTACCTGTATATCTCCGGCTTCACTTATGTGCTGCACGCTTGCTTAAGGATGTAGAAACGGCCATGGAGGCAACTCTAGGTTCCGCATCCAAACAAAACAATGCACCAAATAACCTCACCTATAAATGAGAATCAGGTAACCTATCCCGTTTGGAACACTTTACATAACTCCAAGAACCAAAGGTTTCATATCAATACAGATATGTGTAAGTCAGGTGCTTCCCGGCGACTCCCCTGGTCACTTGGACGCTTCTTGTTCACATCTACAGCTGGGAATAATCTACAACGGGCCTTGTACAGGTCCATGATTTTCGAAGGGAAAAGGTCATGCGCAACACAATTTTGTAACGGTGAAGTCTTAGGGCAGCCATGACAAGTTTGATAAGTTCATGTGCGCGCGCCACTAAGATGCGAATGCCCACATGGTCAGATCAGTCACTGTTGTTGTTGTGTCTGGGACGTGACAGCTAGACAACCATGTTACAAACTTGACAAAGGTTGATCTTATTGGCTTGTCAATTCCCAGCTTGCTGCGAACATACGATGATTCTAGTGACCACGTTGTAATTTCTGTGGCCCATGCTTCACAGAACATGACCGAACTGAAGCGATCTGTCATCTGCTTGAAAACGAAGTATCGACAAGACAAGGGTCGACAAGGATAGCAGAAACGGGAATTCCTCGCGCTCAACGGCCGCCGCTCATTAGTATTAGAGACATTTTGAAGACACTTCAAAAGAACACAGTATCTGAGACATTGATCAATTATTATTAATTTGATAGATGTCGCCATGTAGGTCCAGGGTAGGCTCAAAGAGCAAGCTTCGCTTTGACAGTCAACGAGAGCAGATCAACAGGCACCAATCTCGAGAATGAAACACAAAATTATGGCAGGCGAGTGTAGCCAGCTGTAGATATACTCCATGCCTGCGCTGCGCTTAGTTGCGTTTCTTTTGTTTCGAGGTTGCAGCTTCTGGTATCCAATCAAGTCGATCCGATCAGATTGGCGCTCGTCTCAAGTCCAAGAGAGAATGGCCAGAACGTGACCTTGAAACAGTAGCTCTCAAAACATGACGATGGGAAAGAACCTTTAATGGTATTGACTGCTTGAAGTCCCCATCAGGACCTTTGGACAAAGATACTGTAAAGATGTAGGTTTCCCCATCGCGTGAGCCTCGAGTTCCACCCACACCATGTCTACCTACATCTTGGCCATGCCCGATTGGCTGGACTGCGGTTCGTCCTGTTCAGCTAGGCAGGGGCTCGGACTTGATCTAACAGAAAGTTGGCGTTGCGCGATGACGAAACCTGCACATGCTCTAGGGAGCGGGCGCTTGCTGGAGCTCATGCTTGGAGTGACGAATTCAGTCAATGATCGTTTCATGGACACAAAATTCCCAGAACTTGGAAACTGGAGATGCAAGGTGAAGTCAACCGCCATTGTCTTGTCAGGTCTTCAGGTGCTCGTCAGTTGAACAGGATCAGGTTGCCGTCATGGAAGCCATGGCCACTTTACGGATACCTGTTCAGATCGCTTCAGCTGGTGTCGCGCTCAGGCACGGCGGCAGTCAGGCCTTTTGAGAACATAACGTTGAGAGATAGAAGAATACTCCTCCCAGCCACCTCTCCAGGCCCCTCACCAGCCTCCTCGCCCGTCTTCCCCCACCTTTAGCTCCCTCCCGTCGGGTCGAGATAGCGCCTAGCCCCTTGCCCAGATCTTACCGATAGGGGCTGATTTAGCGCCCCTGTTGTTGGAACACGCTGGAATCGGCTGCTGAAACCTGTCCTGAGCTCTGGAGCTTGGGGCACTCAAGGCGGGGCCAGGTTCCGTCACTGCCACATTCCATCACCCGCCCTGCCTTGGTTGGATCCCTCTACCCACAACCTACCTAAATCCACAACTTCTTCCCTCTTCCCTACGGCACCGTCATTCATCATCTTCTTCCTCCAACAGCAGCAAAAAAGAACCGTCTGTCTTCAACGACACTCCGCACTCATTTTCTCACTTCCTCTGTATTCACCTACAACTTAGCAACCCATTGTCTTCTCTATACCGACTTTGCAGCCTCTAGACGCCATGGCTCCCCCGCCGAACCCCAATCTACCTCTCCAGGAGAGGTTGCTGGCCCTTGCCAAGACTTTGCAGTGTACGTGGTATCTCCCTCGGCCAGGCTGCGCGCGTGCGCGACAGTGAGATCGCTTTGCTGACTTTTGCTTCCCTCTACAATAGTCGCTTGGTTTGTCGGGTATGTCTTGTCATGATTTCTGTCTCTTTTCCGCTCTGTGCCGGCGCGACGGAATGGCCACGATAGCTCCTTTGCAGCTTCATGGGCGCTTTGCAGCTTCATGGTCGCACCACCCCGAGCCTGCATCACCACCAAATTCGTTGCCATTCGTGACTAACCACCATGCCTCTCTTATAGACATATGACTCTGATCCTCACAACGATCCGATATGGCTTCTCTTGGCTGCGAATGAACTATTATACCCGCATGGCCCAATTCTCGTACCGCACTGCGTTCATCGCTGCTGCTCTTACGTACGGCATTGTCGTCTACAAGACCATGCGTGCTCGCGCAAAGACGGGCGCTCGCGCACCTACCAGTCCACTGGCTCTCCTATCGGACGAGAACATTCAGTATCTCGGTAAGAACAGATTTCGCTTCTGCGGATTGGCTTGTCTAGACTTGCTTGCCTGTGACAGAGACTGACCTCATCCAGTCATGGCCCTTGTGTGGCTGTTCTCGCCCCAGTACCCTCTCGCTCTTCTTCCCTACACGATCTACTCGGTCTTCCACGTTGCCACCTACACCCGCGCCAACCTGATTCCCACCCTCCTTGCGCCCAAGCCTGCTCCCGAGGCCGATGGTGCTTCTCCCAACCGCCGGCCTGCGGTCAACAGCCCTCTGGCTGACCAGATTGGCGCCTTCGTCAAGGAGTACTACGACGCCTCAATGGCCATTGTCTCCTCGCTCGAGACTCTCCTCTGGTTCCGCATTTTCTTGTCCGCCATCTTCTTCCAGCGTCGATCCTGGATCCTCATTGTCTTGTACACTGCCTTCCTCCGTGCTCGCTACAGCCAGAGCAGCCATGTTCAGACTTCGTTCGCCCAGTTCGGTGCTCGCGTCGATTCTCTAGTCAGTGCCCAGGGAACTCCTCCTGTTGCGCGACAGGTTTGGCAGACGGTTAAGGACGCCGCCAAGCAGTTCCACGATGCTACCGATGTCGGTAAGTACGTCAGCGGCCCCGCCAAGAAGACTTCATAAGGCGGCCGTGAGCACTCGCGAGACTTGGACACTCTCTGGAGATACGCACCGACCCACGCGCATTTTCTGAAGAGCTACGCTTCAACGAGACACGACAATCCAAAAGCGGACCACGACGCTACGAGTTGGATCCGGGCTGTCAACCAGCCAAAGCCGTGGAGGTGATTCCAGATTGAACAAGAGACAAGGACACGATTTCCTGGAAGCCACGGCTTTGAGAGACGGGCGACAGAGAAAAGATGTATGATCCTGGAAATAGTACTGTTTTATCCTATACTTGGGGGACTTTTCCTGTGTGACTGTTCCCATGGTTGCTGGGGGAGTCTGGTGAGCTGAGCATATCCGCTTGGCTCGACACAAATGGGTTTGGAACTTGATTAGGAACGGGAGGGATGACGAGGGAGACAACGAAGGAGATTGAATGAGGGTATGCGATGGATTTTCCTGGTGTTAGCTCAGTTGCATTCGAATTTCGGTTTTAACCAGCATCGGTTCCTTGAGCGGTGACGAAGATGTGGACATTGGTGAAACAGGACTGCCGTGAAACAGATTGTGTACCAGTGCGGTTGATTCAATTGAACTTGGAACATATTTCTAATATTGTAACAGTGCCATGTCAAGTTGAAGGGGTCCAGGAAGTACTGTGGGTATCTTTGCTGTTTTGGGTTTTGGTGCTTTAACTGGAAACTTGCTTCATACCACGCTGAGGCTGTGAATAAATTGTTCGGTCTCTGCTCATGATGACGATGGCGAGGCCTCACAACCTGAGGTCCGATAATAATAGGTATCTTAGTAGTGGGGCTCAAGCCATGACGTCGTTAGCCGCTACAGCCTACTCTTCTGTCCAACCTTGCAACATCCTTAGCCTGCTCTTTCAACTCTCACAATAATCTTTGTTGCCAGGTCTAACTGTCCGTGGTCTTACTTAAGGGAACCTTTCCGACCTCCGAGCACTGTAACCAGACCCAAGCGTCCATCGGCCATGGCTTCGCTCTTGCGACAAATTGTCGCGGGGCCGCGAGCCCGACATCCTGAAGCCGGCTTGGATCTCTGCTATGTGACTGATCGCATCATTGCCACGTACGTCGCGCAATGAGCGCCTTGAACTTGGACGCTTGATTCCAAGTACATCTTGAAAATCACGGAACTGGACTGACTCGGATTACGCTTCACAGATCTGGACCTTCAGAAACGTACCCTCAACTTGCCTACCGAAACCCGCTAGATCAGCTCGTCAAGTTCCTCGACTCCAAGCATGGCCAAGACTGGGCGATATGGGAGTTCCGTGCCGAGGGGACAGGATATCCAGATGAATCCGTATACGGTCGCGTAAGGCACTACCCGTGGCCTGATCACCACCCGCCGCCCTTCCGGCTCGTACCCATGATCATGGCTAGCATGCGCAACTGGATGCACGGAGGTGACCTGGATGGTGGGAGGATTACAAAAGACGGAAGACCCATGTCTTCGGGAAAAGATAAGAGCGATGCGGCACAAAGAGAAGAGAAGCGCAAGTCGAGAGTGGTGGTTGTGCATTGCAAGGCTGGCAAGGGACGCAGCGGGACTGTGAGCTGCAGTTACCTCATCGCGGAAGAGGGTTGGAAGCCGGAAGATGCTCTTGCGCGCTTTACTGAGAGACGAATGCGTCCTCGGTTCGGCGCCGGTGTGTCCATCCCTTCGCAGCTGCGTTGGATCAGCTACGTCGAGCGCTGGACCCGAGGCGGCAAGAAATACGTCGAACAGCCGATCGAGATTGTCGAGATCCACGTCTGGGGCTTACACAACGGGGTCAAGATCGATGTGGAAGGGTTTGCGGATGAGGGCAAGCGGATCGACATCTTTCATACGTTCAAGAAGGAGGAGCGCGTCGTCGTCGATCCCGAGGCGCCCGAGGAGAGTGGCATAAGCGACATGATATGGGAGATGGCCGGATATTCCATCAACAAGCAAAAGGAGAAGGCGCCTGAAGAGGCGCACTTCTCCGAAGCGACGAATCCTGGCGACAACTCGGGGACCCCAACGGCGGGCGAGAAGGAATCAAAGCACAAAACGCAGGCTATCAAGCGCAAAGGAACGGAGCTCTTGCACAAGGTTTCACCAGCGAGTTCACACAAGTCAGGGATAGACAAGACTAAGAGTAGCTCCGTCCCACCTAGCGTTACCTCGTCCAAGACCGACGTCACAGACACATCCTCAGAACAAGAACCGGGTGGCATGGCCGTCATTCTAAGGCCCCAACAACCCATCCGCATCCCGAACAGCGACGTCTGCATCTCGGTCGAGCGTCGCAACAAGACGCCCAAGAGTATGGGCCTCACAATGGTTACGGCCGTCGCACACGTCTGGTTCAACACCTTCTTCGAAGGCCAAGGCCCCGAGAAAGACGGCAAGCCTTCCGACAGCGGCGTGTTCAGCATCGAGTGGGACGCCATGGATGGAATCAAAGGCTCCAGTCGCAAGGGCGCCCGGGCGTTTGACCGCATCGCCGTGGTGTGGCGTGTAGCCGGCACGGACGCGACGCCGGAGCTGGTGCTGGAGCCGGAAGAGGGGGAGCCGGTGCCGCAAGTGAGAGCGGCGGACTGGAAGGGTACCACCGGGGAGGACCCAGATGCGGACAAGGACTTGGGGCTGAGAATACAGAGCCCGGCGAGTGCGGATGTGAGTAAGGCGAGTAGCGTCAAGAGTGCCGAGGGGACTGTTGAGGCGAAGAAGGAGGGTGAC
Source organism: Fusarium buxicola (assembly GCA_014899095.1). NCBI lineage: Eukaryota > Fungi > Ascomycota > Sordariomycetes > Hypocreales > Nectriaceae > Fusarium > Fusarium buxicola. Next base: position 13,268 of record JAAVUK010000512.1, read on the forward strand.
GGGGAGGAAATAGAGGGTGTCAAGTCAAGCGGACCGTTGGGAGAGGATTTATTGATTGGCGATCACGGCGAGGATAAGACGAAGGGAGTGAGGGAGGCTAATGGAGATGGGAAGACGAAATAGATTCTGCAGGGCATGTACTGGTCTTGAAGGAGGATAGAACCGATGATATCCATATACTTTAACATGTCTCATCAGAGATCACCTGGCAGCAGCAACAGCGTCTTGTCTTGCAGCAAACATGTGGTGACACCGAACCAGCAGCCGAATAATGACAGTTTCTTGCGAGGAGTTATACTGAGCGGGATATTCACGCTGGTGTTGCCGGATCTATGAGCGTAGAGCCAGGAGGCGGTGCTTGGCCATGATACGCTTGCATAGTATGATATGCCCAGTGCCTACACGCCCTTGAACAGTCGGTAACACGGTTGAATATGAGTGCGCAATCCAGAGTCTTCTCCTCATCCCCATATTATACACGAAGACGCACATTCTGATACCGACATGATGGCCTGACAACCACGTCAGATGCTAACCAACGGTTGAGCGCCTTCCTATCAAGAAATACCAAGTCAAACAAATGCAACCTCGGCGGGCGTTGGTTGTACCCGGCGAGGGATCCTTGTTCGAAATGATGTACTCTACCCTGGCTGTATCACTTTGGCGGGGAGGCTCAACGAGTCAGTTCATCACGCACAAGACGGCGATGCTGGTGGGCCACTTGTCAGAGGAGGAAGTGTGGCTGAGAGGAGGACGCAGTGGGAGTTGGAGACAGGGGGGCATGGCATAGCTGATATAAATCACGGTCCACCTGGGCTTCATTTCGAGATGGTCTGGAATCACCTGTAGGTACGAGAACCTTGGTCCACCAACGCCCCGAGATTCGCCATGAACATAAATCAAGCTGGGGAGCCCGATGGATGACCCGATAAACAACACGCTCCCCCTCATGTAAACAAGGGACCCCTTAGATCTGCATCAAAGAGCCCGCACCTTGGAGGAAAGACGCTCGGATGCCATGTGGGAATCTCAAGCACCGAGAACCGTCGCCGACGGCCCGATCGCCCGATGGTCCGCGATGACAGGGATCCTTGGGTATGTTGAAGGGATGTGCTGCAAGCAACTGAAGATCGTTGTAGGGTTGAGGGTCAAGGGGAGTCCTTGCTGAGGTATGATACACGGGAGGGAACTTGAGCGGTATAAATAAGGTCTCTGGACACGCGGCTTGTAGTGGTGCTATTCATCCTTTCGAAGCTCTCCATTCATTGCGCTGAGATCTTTGAAGACTATCCCAAGTCCTAGACAAGAACAACCTGGTACCCTGGATATCCAGACGCCCAACATGTCGCGAATGCAAACTCCCGAGGAGAAGCATCCGGAACTCTTCCGGCCTGACCTCAACATCGACCGCCGCAAGTGCAAGCGAACAGTCCCCATGGAAGTCCTCGCGCTCGGCATGTCGCGAACAGGCACATCGTGTAAGCCACCTCGTCCTCCCACGGGCCTCAACTAACTTTCCCCAGCGATGCAGCGAGCCCTCATGATGCTCGGCTACGACGAAGTATACCACGGCTTCGCCATGTTCTCCAACATCTGCGAAACCGAGCTCTGGAAAGAAGCCCTCCAGAGAAAATACGAGCCTGGGCCCGACACAAGGCCGCTCGGCCGCGACGACTTTGACCAGCTCCTCGGGCACTGCGGTGCGATTTGCGACTATCCTGCCAACTGCTTCGGTCCAGAGATGCTCGAGGCGTATCCGGAATCCAAGGTTGTGCTCGTCGAGCGTGATGTAGACGCATGGTATAAAAGCTTTGACGAGAGCATCATCGAGGTCATGTACAGCCCGATCTGGCGGCTCCTCTCGGCCCTCCGCGTGAAATACGTCTTTGAGATAGATGATATGGGGGCCGTCTGGACCAAGCACTTCTTCAAGGCGACGACCAAGGAAGAGCTACAGGCGAATGCACGAGAAGGGTACAAGCGACACTATCAGACCGTGAGAGAGACGACACCGCCGGAGAGGCTGCTCGAATACAGCCTCAAGGATGGATGGGAGCCGCTGTGCAAGTTCTTGGACAAGCCGGTGCCGGATGTGCCGTTTCCGCATATCAACGATAAGGAGTCTTTCCATGAGAAGCTGACCATTATCATGAAGAGGGGAGCCAAGGCGTTTGCCCGCAAATTGTCCTATGTTGCAATGCCGACTTTGGTTGCAACCGCCGCTTATTTCTTTGCGCGCAGTGAGACTGGCAAGGAGGCGTTGTCATTGGTGCCAGACCTGACTGGAAATCTGGGGGTTGTGAGCAGCTGAGCGGTCAGTGTCCAAGATAGAATGAGTCGTAGACGCAGGATAACGCCATTTTTGGTGGATGGTTGCATGGGGTATCGATATATTGAATACAAGTTCATGACACAAGTGTCCGTGGGGCCAGCACCAAATCAGTAGTGTCTCCCCCTTCCCCTGTGATGCCGATCTCCTCGATACCCTCCGTATGGTCCTCCACGTCGATGATCCCCGCGGTCCCTATGGCCGTGATAACCTCCGCGTCCGCCTTCATGGTGAGGTGGTGGAGGCACGGGTTCCTCTACCTCAACTTCATAATCCTCAAACTCCTCTCGGAAGTACCCTCCAGTCATGTCCTGTTCACTTCTCGCGGCCTCAGGATCAAAAACGAACCGCATCGTTCCATCCTGCCCGCGTGCAGTTCGCCGTCCTGAGGCGTCTCCAGGCCAGGAGGTCGTCGTCGCCGGGGACGTGGTCGAGGCAGGTGTTGAGGGTTGGGGATCCTCGGCCTCGCAGCGGGTGCAGAAGAATAAGTAGCGCGGCTCGAATGCCTTTTCAAGATCGTTGTTAAGGCGAATCTTGATATCGATGATCTTATTCAGGTCAAACTGCGACCCGAGCTTGGTGGACTTGTGGTGCTGGACGTAGAGGTCGAGGATATCGAGCATTGTCTCCATCACGGCACCTCGACGATATTGGCGCTTCTTGGCTGCGTACTCGCGCACTCTTTCCGCGTCCTCTCCCGTCATCAGGGCCGTGAGCTCTACGGCGGCCATGACTATGGAGAATGTTGTGCGCTTGATAGGCACAAAGGTCTTGTACATGTCGATGCATATGGCGTAGGCAGATTGAAAGAACTGCCTGCCCTCCTCCTTGCCAAAGATATCTCGCACCACTTTGACGAGAAGCTTTTGGGGGTATCGAGTGCGGAAATCGAAGCCGATGGTTTCGAGGATTAGCCGCTCGAGGCAGATGATGATTTTCCCGGGAGACTCGAAGATCTAGGACAAGTGAGAAAAGGTTTCAAGAAAAACACATCGAGTCCGTACCTTGTCATCGGGAGCTGCCGGTTTATCTGGGTTCTTAACATTGTACGCCGCCGCAAGAATTTCCTTGGACTTCTTGATTGTATCCTCCACTTTGCACGCCACGAATAGAGAAGCCAGCGCTGCGTCTTGGTAGTTGTACTCGGCGTCTCTAAAGTTGAGTCGGAACTTGTGAAAGTATGTGCATGCGGTATCGAACGTTCGAACTGGTCTGGGGACTGTCAGCTTTTGTCCCGGCACAAGCATCTCCCGGGAGTCAACACACAGTTGCAAGTTCTCTCTCACGTTGTCGATCAGCTGCACGCCCTGCAATCGGTAGTTATCCTGCCTTGCCGGGTCGCAGCCATTATCCTTGAGCATGCGTCGAAGCTTGAGTTCAGATGTGTATTGGTTCGAGGAGGAGATGAAGCCTGGGTGAGGACCAATCTTGGCTGTCGCGTCACCATTTGTCGCTGTGACAGCTCGGTCGTTGTTTGAAGGCACCATTCTGAACGCCTTTGCGTCGAGGCTGGGACGGGACTTGGTAGAAGAGACAAATCGTCCAGTTGAAGACAAAAATCGGACGTGAAGTAAAAAAGGGTCGAGTTTCGCGTGTTGTTGGTCGCCGAGAGCGCCTAATTTCGCTGCGTGTCGTGACCGATGCCCGTTATCGAGAGGAACCAGCCTAAATGTGGTTTAAGGGAGGTTGCCCTGCGGGCTCAAGTCGCGGCGGCGGGGGTGATCTTCTGAAGAATGCTTGAATGATATCTGTATCAATGTCATGGCCGGGGGTCGGCGAATTCTTCTGATTGCAAGGGCTTTCGTGGTGTGTTATGGAGAGTTTAAATCAGTTGGTGATGATCGAAGGTCTTGCGACAAGGCTGAGGCTAGTGAGTGTGGCACTCGCACAAGCCACACTTTCACATGGTGATGAACTGCAGGCTGTCTTCAACCATCAATTTCGTGCTGGCTTTGAATATGGATTGTTTAACTATATCATGCGAAATTGTGTAAAAAGTAATATTTAAAGGCAAATGAATCTTGTAAAATCATAAATTGGTACCACCGCTTCATCACGCTACACTGTGGAGCGACCCATGAGTTTTCAACGCCAATCTTTCCCAAACACCGCCCTGTAAAAAAGAAGACCTAATCCGAATACTTTCTCTGTAAACACTACAGTTGCTAGTTAATACTTGTTCGATGACCCAAGGCGTGTAACATTGGCGTGGGGCTTACCTAAAGTACAAATAGAGATGCTATATCAATGGGCCTGCAGGCCCGGCTTCTGTTTTTATTCCAAGTCGACAGATGCGACGGTATGCCGAAATTCAACGTCCACTTCCTTGAACAAAGGGAAGGGATAAGCAGCAGCCAAAGCGGCGCAAGACACGACGAAGAAGGCAGTGAAGTTCATGTTGTTGAGCGTTGAGGATTGTACTGCAGGAGGGATGATGTGAGGAGGCTTCGAAGAAAGGGCGAGTGTAAGTGTGTAGACTGATGTTCAAGAGGAAAGAGGAATAGAGCACAATTCAGGTTGATGTCAGGTTGATGAACGGCAGATGAAGGGACTTGTCTTGGCAGAAATCTACGAGGCTGGACTGCTGGCTTTTGTATCATCGACTGGAGTCCTGCTCAGTCAAGCTCAGTCAACCTAACCCACAAAAAAACCGATGCCATCACCTCGAATGATTCGCTCTCGCTCGAGGCGTCGTAAAGCTGGGGCGCATCTTTTGCTTGAAACGACAGATCGTCAGGGCTCCGAGGAAACTAACTCCACTGAGGTTTTACGAGCGACGAATACGAGTAGCGAGCATGGACGGAACCCCCGGGGACAGGGGATCCGCACGATAAGGTAGGCAGGGGAAGCGCTTGATCAGCTATTTTCAGCTTTCGAGGGGGCCAGACTCGGGAATCGTTCTCGGCGTTTCCAGAATCGTATGAGAAGGAGTTCTGGGTACGAAGTAAAAATAAAAGCAGAGAGACGAATTGGCTCCAGGTCATGTGAAAGCGGAACATGCTCCTGCCGCAACGACGGGACCAATTGGAAGCTCACACCCCAGAAGCTCATTCCCACCTCAGATCCGTAAGGAAGGTGCGCCCCCGCGCTCACGCGTCACAGCATAGCTCATGAAGCTGCCTGACGTCGTCAGCTTCAGGCAAACTCTCCACCAACAACATCAGCTCCAGCATCCACAGGAATTCATCAAACCATTCACGATAGTTTTGACTTTTTAAGACTTTCATCATTTGGAGTGCATCCTCATTCATCACAATGCTTTACCCTTCCTTGCTCCCGCTTGGTTTGGCTATCGGGGCTTTGGCTGGCTACGGCCACGCCGCACCCGCTCACGCGACCGACGACTTGAACGACACTCCACTTCCCATCGTCGTTTGGCATGGTCTTGGTGACCAGTTCAACAGTGATGGTATGAAGTCCATCGATGAAATCGCCAACGAGATCCATCCCGGAACCTTTGTCTACGTCATTTCCATCGACGAAGACCCAAATGCGGACCGCTCTGCCACCTTTACCGGCAACGTCTCGGCTCAGATTGAGCATGTTTGTGAGGAGCTCTCCAGGCATCCAATCCTGTCTACTGCACCAGCGATTGATGCTATTGGAATCTCCCAAGGCGGTCAATTCCTGCGTGGTTACGTTGAGCGATGCAACTGGCCGCAGGTGCGCAGTCTCGCCACCTTTGGCAGCCAGCACAATGGCATTGTTAAGTTCAGAGTTTGCGGAGAGACCGACTGGATCTGTAAGGGAGCCATGGCGCTTCTGCGATACAATGTCTGGAGCAACTTCGTGCAGTCACGCCTTATTCCTGCCCAGTACTACCGTGACCCCGAGACCGAGTCCGATTACGAAAAATATCTCGAGAATTCCAACTTTCTTGCCGATATCAACAACGAACGCGAACTCAAGAACGAAAAGTACAAGGCAAACCTCGGCAGCCTGACCAATTTCATCATGTGGATGTTCGAAGACGACACCATGGTGGTCCCCAAGGAGTCGGCATGGTTCGAGGAGGTCAATGGCACCGAGACCATCCCACTGCGGGCCCGCAAGCTCTACCAAGAGGACTGGCTTGGTCTGCGCAAGATTGACCGCAACGGCGGTCTCAGGTTCCGAAGCGCCCCTGGTGACCACCTCGAGAACATGGATGAGCTACTCAACAAGACCATCGCTGAGTACTTTGGACCCTGGAGGAGGACCTTCAAGTCCGACATGGAGAACCCATCGGGAGGTGGTTACTTTGAGTCGGAAGAGCTATAGCGTTGCGCCGGAGTGACTACTCGTGAGTGTTCTGGGAGTATTCTGGATTGATTGTACATGGGAATTGGGCATTGAAATTGTACAAGAACAAGGCGTGAAATTGTTCACGGGAACATGGGTCAAGGCAAGCGTGTAATACCACTCAACAAGTCGATATTCTTTTGGAATGCAAGTATACAGTTCTATTCTGATTTTGTTGCCCTTTCAACGCCCCAACACCAGTGCCGTGAGTAATGTAGGTATCAGTTTTCAATCGCGTTGTTTGCTGTAGCCTTTTGCTTTCTCAATCGGGTTTTGCGGTCCGAGATCTGCTTGTCGAGCTTGTCATCGTCGCCCTCAGTCGCCTGCTTCTGCTTCTGCTTCTTGGCCTTCTTCTTTGGCGCAGGGGACTCGGCCTCGTCGGTGTTTTCGAGGGACTTGCGCTTCTTTCCAATGTTCGCCTTCTCAGCCTTGAGTGACTTGGCCTCCTCATCCTCGGCGATGACATCCTTCTCGTCCAGCCAGAGCTCATCGGTCAGCCAGATGGGCAGGGCAGTAGTCTCGGGGCCTTTGATGTAGACGCTCTTCATATTGCGCCACTTCTGGGGAACCCACTTCTCGACCAGGGCGGTGACCACAGCGTCGACATTGTCGGCGATCTGCTCGGCAGTCCAGCCGGAGTAACCAATCCGGACAGCGGTGTTGGTGGTGGGTGTCAGGCTGACAAGTGCTGAGCCGACGGCCTTCTCGACTTCCTTGGCGATGTCGGCGGGCGTGCCAGCATTCACGTTGCCCTCGGTCTTGACTCGCTTCTGTCGCTTGCCGTCCACCTTGGAGACCTTAGCCTGCAGCACCACGGGGATAGGTCGCTTCAGTGTTGTCTTGTAGAAAGTCTTTCCGAGGACCTTGGGTAACCGGTTGATGATGCGGTCATCACCCAGGAAGATGTCGCACTCGGAGAAGAGCTTCCTCTGAGCCTCGTACTGGCTGTACTTTGCCTTGAGCTTGCCGTAGTCGATGACGCGGGTGATGCGCTTGGCGAGGTCGGTGGGGAACTCATCCGAGGCGACGATGTTCTTGTAGGCGCGCTGGGGCTCGGCGGTGATGAGGCAGATGGTGGTGGACTCGTCGCTGTTGAGCGGGTGGGGGAGGACGATCTTGCCGGGCTGCAGGCGGGACTTGTCGACGATGTGGCGCTTGGTGGTAAGGGTGAGCCAGATGGGGGTATCGGCGGGCTCGCCATCGTCGCCGAGAAGGTTGCGCTTGCCGGACTCGTCGGCCTTTTGCTTCGAGGCCTTCTTGATGTGCGCCAAGAGAGCCTTGGAGGCTTTGAGAGTCTAGGACACCGCTGTTAGAATGAGCCGGTCAGGTGCAATAATAGAGAGAACGAACCTGATCAGGATCAATTGTGGCTACGGCAGTCGAGCCAGCGGCGACAACTTCTTTTGAGGGCGCCATTGTCGCAATCGCAAATGTTTAGTTTCTTCGAGATGTAGAAATCTCGAGTTTCTTTGATAGTGGGGGCTTTATCAGTACCAGCGAGGAACAGATTTTTTTCGAGTCGGTGGTTGGGCGATCGGAATATGCAAGCCCCGGGCTCCGGTCTTGGCAAACCCCGTGTGGCGGAGCCGGGAATGTCGGCTCCACAGTCACCCGACAACGCGACTTGGGCTTACAGATGCTCATCATCCTTTCTTTAAACTAACGACAGGGAACTTGGACTGTACATACGAGCGATTGTTGTTTCAGCTTGTGCTTTTGTGTTTCTCATCATGACTCCAGACTTGAAAGATCCTGCCAGCAGACGGGCCTCTTGCGATCAGTGTAGTAAGTCCCCTTTCTCGCTTACATAACCCTTGTCTGCCGTGTGAACTGATTGACTGTTGAAGGACAAAAGAAGTTGAAATGTGACGGTGGATATCCAGACTGTGGAAGATGCTCTACTATTGGAGAGCCCTGCAAGTATTCGGCGCGTATGCCCATGGGAAGGCCCAAGAAGCGAAAGCTGTGGTCTGAGAGTTCGCCGCAAGACAGTAGTGCTACCATGGCAAGCGGGACTCCGCCATTGGCGCTTTCAAAGAGCGTCTCTAGTGATACTGGGAGTGACCTGGGGAGGAGATCCAGCTTCGATCCATGTCTGCAGCCTTCGAATGAAATAACCCCTGATCTGGTCTCATGGGGGTAAGTTGAGTCCCCATATCTTGATGACTTGTCGCTGATGCAGTCTCAGGTGTGAGACCAATGTTGACCCCAAACTCCTGGCAGTTGGGCCAGAATCAGAACAGCAGAGCTGCGCTTGTCTAGCCAATCTCTATCTGTCCTTGGAAGAAGTTCGGAAAGTGGACAATTTACCTTTTACAGCTCGTCTGTCGCGTTTACGACACCTGACAGCGACAGCAGCCGGCATCATCCAGTGCCAAGTGTGTCCGACAAAGTTCCTCTGGGCGATGCAAAACGCCCAGCTTCTGAACACGCTCATAATTTCCATCGCGGAGGGATACAAGAAGATTGTGAACTCAGTCGAGGATGAGACGAAACGAGCTCAAGAGGGGTGTGAATCCAAAATCTTATTCGTCAGCGACGGTGAAAAATACGAAGCCTCCCAGAATGGCAACGCATGCCACGACCCGTCAGGTTTCCCACTGAGCCTGGATCCTTTGGACTGGCAGAGCATCGCGAAAAAGGCTATCAAGGCTGAGATTTGCGGCACGCCTCCTTCAATATCCACGTCCTTTACAGCCATGCTTCAGCTGATGGAGGATCGACAGCAAGGGTGGCACTCGGGCAGTGTTCCAGTTCCGACTGGGATTGGCTGCCGGTTGCCGCATCAGATGAGGGCCAAGGAGCCGCATTGCGTGTCGATAGTGAAGCATACGAGGGGGATGGTCAATCAGTTGCTTGATAATTGAATTTGCATGGTTGGATGTAGATTGCACGTACACGGTCACCAGCGTTCAGATACCAAGATACTCACGTTTGTCAAGATTGTTTTTCTCTGTGTTACAGTTAGGTCCACCGTAGGCTCTATAAACAGTTATCGCACCTTCTGTAATTGCTACCATAGCGATTATGGCCTAATCTTTTGCCCCGTGGTGTAGTGGTGTAAGGTGCCCACTGCTGTGACGAGCGTTCCGTCACACTCTGCTTACGCCTACCCACCTTTTCAAACCATGATCATAGCTTATAGGTAGCAGTTAGGAGATCAATTGCTTAACCCGGACAGTCGTCTTTATCGAGTAGCTTTTATAGTGGTGGCTTAGGCGGGTATATATGTAATAGGTTTGAGATTATAACTATAGTTAGCATAGTACTGTAGTAGGTATTTAACAAAATAGAAGTAATGCCTTACTTAGTTAACTACAGCTATTATAGCGAATTATTCAGTTAAGAGAATATAGACAGAGTACTACTATAGAGACGAAATAAAAGAGCATTGCTAAGAGAGAAAGGTAGTAGTTTAATAAAGTGGGCATAAAGTGTAACAAATAAAAGTTTAAATAGGTACTATAACCTAGGTATCATCTAACAACTTAAGGCTAGTCAAAATAAAAAAAAATACAAATGTCAAGCATCCTCAGGTATTATCTTCTTAAAACATACGAACGCTGCGCCTCTTCTACCTTTACCACCATGTCACTCCGAACATGTATGCCGGCCATCTCGCGCTCATCACTGCTAGAGCTCTTGCGCACGTGACTGGATATCACAGTATGGACTGTTTCCGGACCTTGCTCGAAAGTCGACGCAGGCAAGCCTTGCTCTGGGTCGGCCAGTTGATGGGTCGAGCTCGTGTCGTCGGCGTCTTTCTCCCTTGTCCTTGTGATGGTCGACATTTTGATCGCATGACTGTGAGTGGTTCGGCTGTGATTGGTTCGACTGGCAGGATGACTGGTGCCATAGGAGCTGAGGATCGATCTGGGTAGGATGTGGCGGAAGACAGGTCGAAGTAGAGGGACACAAGCTAAGATGGATGCGTGAGCGGGGCTGAAGAGGAGGATTTCAAGGCCAGGTCAGGTTACTTACCAGAGACGATTGCCAAGTTAATCTCGACATTTCCCCAGATGAAATTCATGGCAACGTCGTGTGGCATCTGCGTGGTCTTTGGGTCATATCGAATCGACTCAACGATGGTGAAAATCGACGCAAGGCAAACACTAGGTTGTCAGTCATTGATATGCCTCGGCGGCCAAGGAGAAACGTACATGGCACCAATAAGGAAGAGGCCAATAACAGCAAGCTTTTGGCCTAACCGCAAGTGCAGTTTGCCGACTTCGATAACCGGCAGGATCAAGATAACAAGATCCAGGACGAAATGCGTAAGGATGGTGGAAAAGAAGAATTGAGACTCGTTGATGGCGCAGAAACCATCGACGGTTTTATCCCAAAAGAACCGAACAGGAGTGCATTGGAACATGACCATGAAGGTCCGGAGAATGATCCACGCAATACATATGACGGTCATGACCTGGATCGGAACCCGCATAGCAGATGACTTGAATAGGCGCCAGTACAGGGCCAGGATTGTAAACTTTGAAAAAGCAATCGAGAAGGCGTAGCAGAATTCGCTGGCGAACATAAGACGTCTTGACTGTAGGAGGATCTCCTCCCTGCGAAGCTCGGTGAGGGAGGATTCGAGGGTTCGACCAAAGTACCAATCAGTGGTCCCTGAGTCGCGGTTAGTTCTTGCGGAAAGGGCTTGAGGTCTCGAGGGGACTGGACTAACATGTTATCATGAGGGAGCTGAAGGCGGTTGCGAATAGCTAGGAGAATGAGTGTAAGCTCTTGCCATGAAATGACCAGCAGGGAGAAAACAATAGACTCACAAAGGCAGCCACGCAAAAGTAATCATCCCACCACCAGCGCTGGTTTGTCATACGCCGCGCGATGACCCGAAGAAGCAGTGCTATAACGGCCGCAGCCCAGGTGATAGAGACGGCGACATAGGTGTCCAATTGGTGCTCAGCCATGGTTGAGCCTGCGAGCTCGTGACGGCTATGCTCATCAAAGGTATGGCAGTTCTGGGATTGCCCTTAACAAAGAAGGTCCCTAACAAAGAAGAAGGTAGACTATGTATCACAGGCAAAGCAAGGTGAGCAATGTGAGTGAGGGGGATGATCTGCATTTGAATACGACCCCAGGCGACCCCAGGCGACGACCCCAGGCGACGACCCCAGGCGACGACCCCAGATCCCCAGGCCATTGGGTTTGCTGGGCTTCACATGGAAGTTCCAGAATCACTAGCACATGGCGACATTGACAGCGTCCGGGGATGAAGCCCCTAGTCTTTGCTTGTTCAGGGGTCGTCGGCGGTGTTCGGGGAGTCTTGGCGATTCAAGAACAACGGCCTGGCGTCTGCGATGCATGGTTAGCATCCCGCCTCCACGCCAAGAACTGATCCCCAGAGTACAGATAGAGGCCGTGGTTTATTTAGCGAAGCCGACTACGTGGTTTAGGGGGGGCAATAGTACGCTTAATATCGGTTCCATTCTCGATTCTAGAACACGATCTCGACTCGGTGCACTCCGGCAGGCTCTCTTATTAGTCTGCTGTAGCTCAGCTTCCAACACTGAGAATTTTGCAAGGGGCTACGCTACAGCCTACAGGGGGTTTAGTTTTACGCCCGGTTGTGCAGAACCTTATCCTGCGTATACTCTTGCCTCATTAGGAAGGTTGACCGAGTTTCCGTACTGAGGCGCTATTGTAACCCGCCGTTGGAGCTAGGCGTCGTTCGACCACTGAAAGCCTTCCAGTGGCAGGTAAGCTTGTTTCGTTGGTAAGAGCTGAAGACTGAAATGCGCCGATTTCAGACCAGATGAAAGCACGAGCCGGTGCCTTGATTGCGCTGATCGGCCCTGGAGTGCCCGAGTCCTCCGGGCGCGATTGGGCACCGGCGGCGGGGAGATCATTAGAGACGCCTTCAAAACCCCTGGCTTCTCGCGAGTCTTCTCCGACCCTGCCATGGATGCCTTGGATCCAGCGTCACAAAGCTTTGATGAACCCAGTTGCGTCAGCTTGGCTCCACTGCCTTTCAAATACGTAACTCAATGAACAGGCCACTCACTCCCTGCTTGTCCACAAACTATCCGGGGGAGAGATGCGCTAATTACCTACATGTGCCCCTGCTTCAAGGAGAGGATCATCATCAATCATGATGGGTACCGGCTAGACATCCGAGGGGACAGCTGAAGCAGGGCATGCTCTTCTCGGCGGGGGGCGATAAGACGCTTGTATAACACTGTTATCCAACAAGGCAGGTGCAACATCATTTTTGTTCCATCAATCTCAAGATTGGCTATTCCAGGTTTCAGGTCCACCCTGGAGTGTTTTGAGAGATTGAAGTTCAGCTTTCTAAAACGAGAGGACCCAATATAAGTCCTCGGCATAAGAAGATCGACGGTTGTCAACGGCTAAACCCATGGAGCGTGGTTCATCCTCTTGACTGCTGAGTAAATACAGAGATTGATGAGTATCAAGAATAACGTCCCAGAAGCAGAAGCAACGTACCGAGTAACTTGGAGGAGTTTCTCGGAGAGAGACCCACGCCACCCTGAAGTGGCGAAGCTGGGTTAGCTAGGAAATATCGCCCCTATTACAGATACCGTATTCCCTCACAACATTCAGTTATCACTGTGGACCCTTGGGCCCTCTCCTCCAGGCTGCAGATATCAGCCTCACACCATACTGCTATAAGTTAGCCAGACAGGTAGATTATTGGTTTTGAAATGGCCGGCGTTGAGTTCGCTGTCCTCTGCTAACTGCGTGCGGCTAAGAACTTGCATCGAAGCGCGAGGGTAGGACCCAAAGTGACTACTGAATGTTGCGGAGGAAACGGGTATCTGACACGCTTAGACGCTCTTGAGCTTGTAATACGCAGAAGTGATTTGACACGACGACCATTGACAACGCATCATTATTCAGGTTAGACTGATTCTATTAACTCGATTCGATGCTCAACCCATCTTGCCATCGTTCACCTTACTGATACCCTAAGAAGCTTTGTCCTCCTCAAAATACATACATCTATACCAGTCTCTGATTGTCGACAAGTTTAAAGATACGATATGGCGCCACGCGTCTGTCGGCATGGGAGTAGATGGCGTCCGCCTGATACTGCAGTCCCTCTGTGCTCACACGGGTACGTTGCGCGAGAGTCACATCCACGTCCGGAACTGATTCGGGGAAGCGCCGGTCGAAGAGGACCACGCCGCCGAAGATGCGTGCTTCCGCCCAGTAACCATCTCTACAAGCCTTGTTTGAAAGGCGCTGGAGTCAGGTGTGGTAGTTTCAAAGTCACGAAGAAACCGATTCCTTATTAGGAGATTCCCTCGGCACTGTGTTATGAATGGCTTACTGTGATGGTCATTGAAAGATTGGAAAGATTGAAACGGTAAAGAAGCTCGAGAGCCTTCTTTCGAGCGGCGGGAGACGCGTTCCGACGCCTATAGACCAGAAGGTGTTTATAACGGTGACGCCAAACATTTTGTACAGGGCCGCGTCCCTTGTAGTCAACGTCTGTCATGGATTCGGCTATGGGCAGTCCATCGATGATTTCCGTAAAGGTTGTTACGGCGATGGGACTTGAAAAGATGTTGGCCATGGCGCGTCTGAACACTTCGCGGTGTTGGTCAGGAAGGACATAGATCGACTTTCTCGGCTCAGGGTCGGAGCTCTCCATGTCGCGCCGCTGGTCGACGTTGATAGAGTTGATAGAGATCAGAAGCTGTAGCAAATATTGCGCGTAAAAATGAAATGTGTCCAAGGTCAAGTTAGATGGAATGGATGAAAGTTGAAAGGGCGTCAGTCGAAGGTTCGCACCTAGGTAGGTAAGAGCTTACTCATCTTAGGTTTGGAAAGTGTTGGCTTGTGTATGAGAGATACCAGAAAGGTGAATATGAATCTCTATCGAGTTAATACCGTGTTTTGATATATCGTGGGTTTCAACACCATGCATAATGCTCGTTATTGATCCACACAGGAACCTCAGCGTCTTCCACGTCCTCCCCATACCACATCCCGCTGGCAACTGACTCTTCCTCTCGTTCGACTTGGACATAATCTATGCCGTCCTGCTCGAGAAGACTCTGGACAAGCGGTGAGGGCTCCCACAGCCTGACATGATCCAGGCGCCAGTCTGCGGCCTCAACTTGGGCCGCCTGTAGCACGGCCTTTAGTGCGGCGGCTTGCTCTGCATCTACTGCTGCTGTGGTTCCTCCCTCGCTGGACGAGTAAGGGGGTGCAACTTTGTTGGCCGTGGGGTCCCCTTCCACGACCAGCCGCAAGATGTAGAGGACGTTGTCATGGGCCTGTTCATCGGGATGGCTGTAGTAGCGATGCGTCCAAGTAGCCCAGACTTGCTTGCCGGGACTCCCTGCGATCGCTCCCTTCGCCCGAGGAACTTTGCCGAAGATGAATTGTGTGACAAAATCTCCTTTTCTGATGTGCCAGAGCATGTGGTCGAGGTCAGGCAGGATTGTCAGCCGCCTCTTAGCTCCTGGCTCTGGCGTCGCCATGGCTGTTCGAACCATGGCCTCGTCCTTATGGCAGAGCGCTTCTAGATCCTCCTCAAGAACCTGTCGAGCTAAACTCGGCCAAGCCATCTTGGCAGGTGGGAAGACCAAGTGAGAATTACTCGCATTCGGAATCCATCCGAGGGCCGCGTAGTACTTCTTGCCAATATCTGAATACAAGATGCTGCCAACACATCTGCCATGTTCTGACTGCCAGCTGCGAAGCACCTCGGCCACTTCTTTCATGTGGCGAGCTGCGTAGCCACGGCCCCGATGCTCCGGGGCGCAAAAGACGCTGGCGATGCCGTGGACAATGACCTCGTCCATGTTACCGCCGGCGTCGCTTGTCAAGCCGCGCTTGCGGAAACTCTCGCAGGAGCTGAGGATGGGGCGTTGGCCGGGTGGGAGGTTTCTGTCGGTCAGAGCCCAGATAGTCAAGCCTCCTTCTTTCGCTAGCGGGACAGATGTCATAAGCTGGGACTCGGCGAGGAAGACCGGGAGGGTCAGCGAGTCTTTCCAGGAAGCCGAGGTGTTGGTCCAGATGTTAACGCACTCATCTTGTGTTGGATGGCAGAGATGGAGGTCAGGCGAGTCAGAGTCTGGCTGGCCAGGAATTGAACCCATTTTGGTCAGGGGAGAGTGGGGAATGAGATAAACAATAATGCAGCAGGGTTGAGTCTCGGCTTCGAGTTGCTTTGGGCGTCTTCGAGGTTGACTGTACAGAGATTTTCAATTCAAGACTGGAAGAGCTTAGGAGTGGGGACGGGTATCCACCAAGAATAGGACTCATATTGAAATGAATATCAATTTAAGAGTCACCACGGGCCATCCGTTGCTTCTATCTAACTGCTATAGCACGATGTATAGCCTGACTCTTGCTACTCAGAGTCTCGGTAACTGTTGCAAGTTGTCTGATACTTTGCTGTTAGGGTAGAGTTTGACAGCTTTTGGAATGGTGGAGCTTCCTCCCAATACTCGCGACCAGATTCCGATCTACCTGAGGTACTAGTTAAGTGATCAAAATACTTCTAGAATAGGGTGTAGTTACAAGTGTCGAGGCTGCAAGGATTGTCGAGATCCATATATGGCCTCGTTGGACGCTGACACAATGTTTCGGGCACAGTTCCGAGTGTGGAGATTCATTGGAGCCCCCAGAAGAGTATCGAGCTAAAAAGCGCTAGCCAATGTTGAGGACCCAAAGATTGATCGAGTGTGCTCGTCTTGAGGATCGTCGGGGTGCTTGAGTGGTCTGTCGTGAGCTCGGCAGCTTCTAGGCCTGACCTCAAACGAGTCCTCCTCTGATGCCTATTATTAGAAGACACCGTTATGCTTATCCAGACCTCAGTCAATGCCTCGTTATTCCCAGAATTGTTCCCCAGCATCAAAGCCCACTCCATGATTTAAATCATTACCCCGCGCGTGGGTAACATGGAGTGTCACGTTCAGCACTGCTTTATCTGGTCTTGGGTGTTGGAGCGTGGTATTGGACCTTGTCTGGCCAACCTTGGGGTGCCACAAGGTTAATCGCTGAAGTCGATTGGCAGTGCTACGTTGCAAATTGATGAATGTTTCGGTCTCATTCACACGGTAGGGTTGCACCGAAGGATGACCCTCACAAAGGACCCCCAGTTTTAGCAGTGCGCGTGCTAGTCCATGTCAGCCTTCGCGCCATCCATTGCTCCTCGGTGCTGGGATACTGCCATATCAGCTTCGTGGACAATGCAACCATAGGTTGTATCCTTTAGATGCTGAAGGATCGGCGGGCTGGGCCACTCCTTGCTTTTGAGCTGACATTGTTGGCTGACCCTTTTTGCCCTTTCAATCCCCTCCTCGCCCAACTCAAACTTCTCCAACACCAGCAGAACCATCTTCTAGTCTAGTTCTAGACGAGAAAACACAGCCGCCAAGATGCGTTCCTTGGCTGTTGCTGTTGTCGCTATTTCCAGTCTCGTCAATGCTGTCAGGGTCCCCTCTGTCAATGTCCCAGCATGTCCCAGAGTCGGCACGATCAAGTACTCCAAGTCGGTCCCTGACCAGGACGACTTCCCTCTCACCAAGGTCGACCTTTGCTACACGCGGACCTCGCTCTCCTTGACCTTCACCGCGTACGACGAAACCAACTTCTACTTTGACCCCAAGCAAGGCACCAACGACGACATCTGGGAGTACGAAGTCATGGAAGCCTTCATCTACAAGGGAACCGATGACCCTCAGACCTACCTCGAGTTTGAAATCAACCCCAACAACGTGACGTATCAAGCGTTCGTCTACAACCCGTCCAAAGTTAGAGCCGAGGGCGCGCCTTTCGATCACTTCTTCGTCTCAGACCCTGCCGCCGACGGCTTCTCTGCCACCACGAAGCTGGACAAGCCCGCTAAATGCTGGGTCAGCAAGGTCAAGATTCCGCTAGGACTTTTCAATGTTAATGTCGGTGCTGCTAAGGGCACCAAGTGGAGGATGAACTTCTTCCGGACTATCACCAGTCCATCCACTTTTCCAGACCAGGAGCTGGGTGGTTGGAGCTCGCCGAACAAGGCCAGTTTCCATATCAGCAAGTATTTTGGCCACGTCAATTTTGTCTAATGGTACAAGGTGGAAGAGTGGACGGGGAACGTCATAGGAATGTTGAATTGTTTACTTGGGTTTTGACCAAGATTGCTTCTCATCCAAGATTACTGTTTTTAATCATTTCCCCAATCATTGAATCGTGAACAGTGGCCAAGGCACAGCTTATGTCTATGCAGCATGTGCCCTGAGAATATAATGCTCTTTGAAACCAAGGGGGACACAGAAGTCAGAAGATGGAGCAGAGCATCAATAGACAGCCATGCGGTATTCGAAGCTAGAGGAGGGCTAGCTCAGTACGACGACGGAGTACAGTACGGGAAGTGAGCGAAACGGTTTGCCTTTTATACTGACCAGAAACTCTTACTAGGTAGAGAATATTCAAATCTCATGGTGAACTCAACGAGTAGTTAAAACATGCAGTGAAAAAAGATAAGATTCCATCTCATTTAACCTAAATTCTGCTTCATCCTGCCATGTCCCCGCTGAATAGAACGACCTTATATCACAATCTTGCCCTCGTCAAACAGCTCATTACCCTCCAATTCATGGATCGATTCTCTTCTCGGTGTGACCCGGAGGCAAGACGTCGGCAAGGGTCTCATCTGTGCCCTTGAGGTCTTCCTCGGTAGATACGTGGTCTCGGATCTTGAGTAGAATGACAGGAGCAGCTATCACAAGGGAGGTCGCAAGGAGAGCCCAGTTGCTGATGAATTCCGCCTTGTAGGAGATTTTGCGCGCATCGAGATTGTTGACAATAGCGGCGCCAGCAGACTGAATACCCTTGTAGAAGCCAACGTAGTTTGCAGATCGACGGCCGGAGTTGGAGAGCGCACCCATGAACCTTTTCATCAATTAGCAACGTCAAAGCGGAGGAAGACAAGATGGGGGAGCATACCAGTAGATGGTGGCTTGCCAAGCAGCATCGTAAAAGCCATAGAAAATATACAGAAACATGGGTCCAACGTAGCCCGAGTCTGACCAATCTGCTGGCACAAACCCTGAGCCTGGGGCCACAGTTTCCCGGGTGTATCTTTTCTCGAAGGCATATCCACCACCCCATATAGCGAAAGTGAGCACAAAGAGAGCACCCAGCGCAGCCTTTGCCCGAACAGTGCGCCGAACACGCTCGATATCAAGGAGGTAGCCCCAGATAATGGCAGCGATGATCTGAGCCAGCCAGTACAAAAGACTGTTGAGAGCTTTGGTGCGAGTGTTGAAGTAGGCGCCGTTTACCGTATTCTGTTGGTAGACGTAGAACCAGTTGGACGAAAAGAACATGGGAAAGAGGAGAACGACGAAGGGTTCGAATTTGAGCGTCTCGTAAAGGCCCCAGAGTTCACTCTGCCAGGTAGGGTTCTTCATCAGGATGATGCGAGAACCATCCTTGCGGATGATGTCGCCGGCATTGCAGAGAAGGAGGGCAAGGAAGGCACCGAAGAACATGAGGACGATGAATCCAATGTAGGTGCCGTCGCTGACCGTCTTGTTCTCTTTGACGTTGATGTTTTCGCCAAGGGGGATCTAGGTGCAAGATTAGATTAGGCATGAGTGACAAGGAATAGGATGGGACGGGATGAAGCTTACCAGGCTGCCAATAACAGCTCCCATGTTGAAGATACCCCAGAACCAGGCAAAGTACTGCCCTTTCTGGTTCTCATGTGGATAGGAGATCATGATGGTGCCCTGTGCTGTCCACAGCAGTGCAGCACAGAGACCGAGCCAGACGCCGGCAAAGATGTTGAAGCCAGGAACATGTTTGTGAACCGAGACGAGCAAACTGATGGCATAGATTCCATATCCGACACCTCCAAAGGACAGGGTATATCTCACGCCGAGCTTGTTGACGAAGGTGCCGCCGAAAAAACCGAAGATGGCAAAGGTAGCGTACAGGGCCGTGTTCTATCAGGCACAGAGTTTAGGATAAATTCGGCGGAATACGTAAAGTAGGTATACTAACCATGTTGTCGGCCAGCGTGGGATCCGTCTTTCCACCTCCTCCCAGGCCGCCGAGGGCGTTGAACATGCCGGGACACATGAAGCACACGATCGACACCATGCCCAGCTGGATCTTGGGCGACGCATACCAGGGGAGGGTTCGGCCAAAGAGGCGCAATTGGCGATACTTCCATCCGTGAGGGCGAGAATTACCAAGCGCTCCGCCCGTCTCGGCCGCATCGCTCGAGATGTTGTGTCCAGCCTCGACCTTGGAGGTCGGGGCGGTGGCGGGATCGTTGGTGGACATGGCGGGGGCAGTTGTAGATGCTATCTTCAGGTGAAGAGGACGACCATGCCTGGACTTTTAGGGCGGGTGTTGGTACCTTTTATCAGGTCGCAGTCTATTTCCAACGTTAGCTAGTCTAGCATGTGGTGCAGAGGCAGCAGAGGCAGCAGAAGCAGCAGCAGAACCATGCACTTTCTCCCCTGCGCGAGGACACGCGACCCGTGAGATTGCCAGACGCGCATGCGACGTTACATGGATATCGCCTGGTCGATTGTCGACTAGCCTGTGCTGATAGGGCAGAGCCAGACGGCGGTGATGCGGGGGTACTGTAAGATACGGGGAGGATGACAGCTCGGATTCGGTGGCTAGAGTGTTGATCAGAGGGCGCACACCTTTTCCTAGCGCAGTGGAGAGGTAGAGGGAGGCAAACAGAGGTTAGCTTTGTTGAATTGCCGTACAAGGCGCTGTCCCCTGTGAGACATGGCATGTAACCATTGTGTGGTGAGTACGGCCGTGGTAAAAGAGCAATGCACGGAACGTTATCTCTCAGAGACGTCCCTTGATTGTCCAGAGCCTGACAGGGGACTTTGCAGGAACGTGTGATCCCAGCATCAACCCAGGGCTGAGCTTAACTCTACAGCCGGTAACGGGTTTAAACGTTGGTGTGCTTGAGTTGCATCTCGTGCTTGAGTTGCATCTCCGGGTTAGTCGACAACACGTCGTTACACGCCCCATTGGAAGACTGGGAGTTGGAGTCTTCATCTGGTGACCTACTGCATCCTGCAGCAGCTAGAGATTACGGATCAAGGATTGCGACTGGGTAGATACTCATCTTGAACAAGGATTGCCCAACGCTCCCCAACGTGATACAGAAGGTAGAGAATGAAGATGCCATTCGAGCGATGCTGTATTGCATTAAATCAGGAGTATTAACGATAGAAATATTCATGTCTGTGCCTTCGCACTTGGTCATCCTGTCTTACTTTTTTTTGCCTCCCCGGGGTGTAAGACGCTGGCTGTGTTTCATCGAATCAACCTTCTCGATCCTAGACTGCTATTTTTAGCCACAAGGGCCACGAAAGAGGTTATAAATGCAAATAAGAATGAAACGTCCAGTCATGTAGCGGTGTATTCATCTTCTCGAAAAGCACCGAGCAACACTACACTAAACTCTATGACCAAGGCTGTGTCACATGTGGACGGTTTCTACTGTTTCTACAACGACTCCAGGCTGCAGTGCGGCTCTGATAAGTCTCGAGCTTGGGCAGAACTTCACGCCTAATGAAACCCTTCCTGAGAGCAGATTGAACGAGGTAGAACAGCGGTGATTAAACCATGGGTACCAAATAGCCAACTTCGGCTGGGGAAAAGTGCAATAGTGTCAGTTCACATTGTCTCCCTAAGCAGAAGGAAACTATAGGTATGTAGTCTCTCTTCGCACTGATTTACATCCCGAAGTTCTATCAGAATCTGAACTGACCCCATGAGCTTTGGAACGCTAATTCAAGGGTTATCCTTAGTTCAAAAATCCTCTCTTCTGTTTTTGGCAGACACTACAGTCTATTACTCTTTTCTCTCCACATGCCACGTCCTCATCAATGCTCAAGGCTGCGGATATAACACCTGCGGCGACAATTTGGCCAGGAATTCAACCAAAGGCGGGTGAGGAGCATCAATAGGACGAGGTCACCACAAGCCTATCATCACAGCGCCGGAAAGACCTTGGTACTCTTACGTATGAAGCCATGCTTCTTCCCATCTACTCGTTGTGTGTTCGTGGTGTTATGAATCCGTTGGCGCTCTTTGATTATGGTCTGACACTAAGGACAACCTACTTCAAGATACTTGGATAAATCAGTATTGTTACTGCCATTATCTCTATATGCATCTAACTATGAAAAAAGGCGCTATGCAAGATTCTAAATTGCCAGAAGCCCAAGTAGTGCTCCAAGATCTCCGTTATTGTTCAAGACACTGATATACCCCAATCAGAGACGTCATTGTCAACTATATAGGGTTTGCGGGTAAAATCAAGACCCTATGGGCAAAAGAACTTCTCAACAGCTTTTGTAAACTGATCGGGATTCTGGATTGGCGCAAAATGGCTCACACCAGGCAAGATCTGCAACTGACTGCGCTTGATGGCCGCGTGCAACTTGGCCGGCACGTCGAGATTGATGGCCTCCTCATGCTCAGCACCGACGATAATGACCTTTTTGCCATCAATGGAACCGAGCTGCTTGTCTGTGATATGTGGCTGCGTAGACTCCATGGTGGCGACTTTGCCCCCGAAAACGGTGAAGCTGGCTTTGGGCTGTAGCTTGGCGTACTCGCTGGCGCAACGAGTAACGAACTGCCTGTAGATGGCCGTGCTCGAGAAAGTAGCGTTGGTCTGCTGGGGGTTCACAGCGCCGCCAAAGATGAAGGCTTTGTTGATGGGTGCTGCTGTCTTTGGGTTGATAAGGGCGGAGATGGTCGTCATGGCACCATCGGACCAGCCCACGACGTTGTACTTGGATACGCCGGCGGCGACAAGCTGGTCATGAACATCGATGGCCATTTGATCGTAGGTGAATACATCGTTGGCATTGAAAGTCGAGCGGCCGTGGCCTCGGCGATCAACCGCAATTACATAGTGCCCGTTCGCAACGAGGCGAGAGATGACCGATCCAAAGTGCGCTGAGTAGCCTAGGCCACCGTGGTCCATGACAATAGGGATGCCACCCGCCTTCTCGTTGTACTTTTGCATCCAGAGTTGCACTCCATTGATGAGAGTAGTCTTGGCGTTGATGGGAGATGGCAGCTCTGGTGTCGGCGGTAGGGTCTGCCAAATGGGAGTGTTTTGGCGAATAGCCAAGCCGTTGGCAAGGGCGGCGAAGGCGATGAGCTGCTGGAGTAACATTTTCGAGTCCGTTCTAGAGTTTCTGTTGAATCAAAACGTGAGAGGACAAGAACACAATTCAGAGATAGATCTACTCCGTACTTAAGTACGTAGGCATCTGGGTACCTGACTAGATTTGCCGGTGTATGCGGTCGTGATACGAGGATCACGGACCATGGCCAGGGTTCCGGCATGCTCGGAACTGCCGAGAAGGATAGTCTAAAAGCTTAACTGCCGTCAGAGTTGAGCTTGGTTAGATTGCGCTTTGCTGTAATTAAAGGACCGTCAAAGATCCAGTTCCGATCAGGGTCCACCCGGGCATCCATGACAAGACCCTGGTTGGAATAATGACCCTTGAAACTTCAAGGCATGACGTTGAACGGCGTCCTCCCGATCGTTGCAAACTTTATTAATTCTCGCTAGTGAGCGAACACACGTGGATCGTATCCGCTGTTGCACTGCCTTGGGAAATTCGCAGGCCTTCTTTCGTCAAGGACCTGGAACTGAAGGTCAAGTCCAACCTTGGTGATCTCCATTTACTTGGCTTTCTGAGCTTCTGAGAGTTGGAAAAACTGCCCAGCAAGGCGCTCCATTGACTTTTCCTTCGGCGACTCCGAAGACAACCCCTAAAAGTTGCTCAGCCACATTGACAAATTCTTCTAGATGAGAGAATTTGAAGGGAAAATTGTCAAAAAGGCAACTAACCGTCAACAAGGCCAAGACCAATGTTGCAGCCGGTAAAGGAATACTGACTAGCCATTCAACAATCCCCCTCGAATGCTCGCAACATCGTTTACAACGGTTAAAAACCAAACACATTGTTTAATCAAGAATTGCATGACTTTACAACTATGTATCAGTCAAACACCAAACTCTATTACAGTATAGCTTGACCAGGCCCTGGTTCGATACTGCGTACGGCTTCCCCTCCTCGTTGAGGTCCTCATGCCGAGTGTCACTGGAAGAGGACCACAAGATGACTGGGGGTATTTACCTGATGGCTCAATTTCGGACCACGGAAGATTCCGATCGCCCCGTACCTTACTTTGGGCAAGGCCCCTCGGTCTTGTTCGTAACTAGCAAGCGCAATGAAGTATGTAGAGTTCAATCAATCGCTTGCGACATAGCACATACACTAAAACCACTTTCGCTTTCCAGCCCACCCGACAAATAGATCAACCTTCCATCACAGGCAAACAGACCTCCCTTTTCGCTACTGCACCATTTAGAGATCCACTGAGCTGAGGAGATTGATCCTACTCACACTGCTACTGAATACCATCGAGCCCTTGCTCACTGTCACCGACTAACCTCCACCTCGAGCCGGTCAAATCACGCTACCTTGACATCGGTACTGATTATTACGACGAGCTTCATCATTGCTGAACAAGGAAGCTATTCTTAGCATGTGCTAAGACGATCTGGCACCCGGAGCCCCAGAGGCCGAGGTGAGTTGCGGTACCCTTGATCTAGTCAGCGGAGGCAGATATCTCCTAACGCCTCATCCACATAGAATATCGACAATGGCAGTGTTTACTCTAAGTACGCTAGTGATGTATCCAAAACCGCAAGCGCAACTTCATCTATATTTGAATATCAATGAAGGTCTGAGAGGAGCTCAAGTCCAACAAAATCAACCTATATACTTGCTCGTAAGTCTAACAATGTCTGAGAAGGAGTTTTAAGGCTGACTTTTCTGGCAGTGCTTTCGCCACTGGAAAGAAACAAGTAGAACAAAGCCTATAGGATTTAGGGCTGACACAGGGTTATCTTATACCTCTCTACTATAGTCTGGAGGTTGGATTGAACATTGGTTAGAACTTTTGTAACTTGCACAGCTTAGTCGCAACGCTATATTTTGTTACAGGCGTTGATTGGGCGATGTTTCCTTTGGCCGTTAACGTAGTTAGGACATAGAGCCACTTCGCTCGCTAGCTCAAATTCGGCTTAGCTATCTATCAGCCCCCATTAGCATCAGTCTAGCGCGGAAGTGTGCCTCTCGGGGACAGCAATATCCAGGTTCGATTTCTGGGTTCAGATTTTTCTCCCTCTCATTTATTTACTTTCTGCCGTCCTTACCTCTCTCACTCAGCCCATATTGACTGATTGTATCTATTGATATTGACTACGTCTTCGTGGACACTGGATCTATGTTTAATTCCTGGATGGGAACCCCCCCCTGCCTCAAACCAATATTATCTTTTTCTCTGCGGAATACTGCTTCCTTT
The DNA here is from genome assembly GCA_014899095.1 of Fusarium buxicola. Lineage (NCBI taxonomy): Eukaryota > Fungi > Ascomycota > Sordariomycetes > Hypocreales > Nectriaceae > Fusarium > Fusarium buxicola. The sequence continues at coordinate 38,241 of JAAVUK010000512.1, forward strand.
TTCTTAGCCTCTCATCGGTTGTGGCTGATAAGCTGCGTCGAAGGTAGTAACCCAGGTATCCGACTCATGATCACTGAGAAAACATGATAGGATTGTTGCTAAGGCCGATAATGGCTCTTTGAGTAAAGGACAGTAGGGATAATGAAATGATAAAGGCAAGTAGACCTATGAATCTCACGGAATTGTATTAGATAATGTTTGACATGTCTAAGCGTTGAGTTCCTAACGTGGCGTCTGATGTTTTAGGTCACGTCAGTCGCACTGCTGGGACCGGCATTGGGGGAGGGCGATGAGGAAGCTGTGCCCTATGGAAGCTACACGAATCAGATCGCGAAGCTTTCAGAGAGGATATTTATTGCATGACACATTTCTTACTGTAATCAAATAGAATCAGGTCCAGTAGGTGCCTGTCTATGTTGCAGTTCGTGGGTCTATCCAACTGTTAGTCCGTGGCAGTATCTAATAGCGATGAAATACTACATCTCCGGACTTCAGCTAACCTCCTATCAAGAAGAAATATAATTGATATACCGAACTCCAAGAGGAGGAACAATGGGCCCTCCAGGTGTATAATCCATCAGGTATGACCTTCCTCAAATCTCCGAGCCTTCTTCATTGAGGGCCGCGATTAAGTTCGCTTGCCCTCAGACAAGAACTGTTTTCCTTAGAGGCAAAGGGTTCCTATATCGGCGATAGAATCCATATCCTAATTTATTCTCGGTAAACTCTATTAAGACATTACGCTGCCAGATATTTCTATAAGAGCCTCAAATATCATATATTTATCACAAATCAGGGCTAAATACGAGATCTAGCACGGTATCTTAGTACCCAACTGGTGTGAAGCGAGAATGTGGCGGTTTTATAAAGTTGTATTCTGCCCAAGTTCCCTGCTAACTGTGTAGAGTGTGCTGCGGTGCTCCTTCAAATAGATATATTCTCCTACAAATCTCATGAGCTATTCACTAAGGTAGGGAGGAATCCAGGGCACTTACAAGCTTGGCCACCACAGAGTAGTAAAAATCTCTCAAAGTCTTGCCTTCATAGACTGCGTTGAGCGACGTTGGCTCGTCCTGGGTATTGGCCCGGGAGAAAATACTTTGAGGAGTCATCCAAGTGTAGTCCTTGACGCTTTGGAGCATGGCTTGAACCACGCTGCAATACACCTTTCCAACTTCAAAGTCGATTGTCTCAGCAACAAATTGAACTTCATCGTGGAAACTCCCCACCTCGAGGCCTTCACTCTCCGAGATGTCTTGAAGTGTTTGCCATCGTGCAATCTCCAGAAGAACCAAACCCAGGCTATATATATCGTGACATCTCCCTGAAGGGTTACTGTTCTGGTCAGGATGCCGGTGAAAGGCAATTGGTTTCTGCCGTTTAGCCTCGGTTCCCCACCGGTCGCTTTCAGGCCTCGAGATTCCAAACCCTATCAGATACAGATGTTTCAAATCTTGCTCGGTAAGCTTTGGAGATGACTCCGACTTGAAAAACACAACGTTCCGGCTGCAGAGCTGCTTGTGAAGCCATCCACTACTGTGGAACTCGTGGAGAGAAATAGCCAAGCACTTGGCTAGTTGAATGCGGGCGTCCAGTGACGGGATGCGGTCAAGATGATCGCCATTTTCCATCAACAACGCCTGCAAAGAAACCGGGCACTGAGTAGGATCAATACCATGTGGTAAGCGGTAGAAGATCCCGAACGTGTTGGGTCTGGTATCCTCAAAATATCCGATGCATTCAAGCACGCGGTAGCTCTCTGCTTCGAGGCCAGACTTGATTCGACTTAGCATGATGGCGAGGTTGTTGATTCGGGCTTCCATTTGCGGTGCCATCTCGTTGGGCCAATCTCCCCGTTTCCACTCGACCAGAACCGGCTTGCGTCGCTGTTGTTGACCCTTGCCTACAACCACGCTTATCTCGGTGAAGTCGGCCATGGCCCGTGAATCATCTTGACTGGCTGCAAACATTGCTTTCACTGTGCCATGAGATGGTCTTGGAGAGCTGGCTCAACATTTCCTCATCGCTGAAGCTGTAGGACGCGGCTTTCATCCCCTCCAGCATCTTCTGACGGTCTTTGATGCGCCTCTCCCATGTTTCCTTTGACGCATTGACTGCTGAGTGATGCACCGGATCCTGGTCAAAGTTATCGGGTATGGTGTCTGCACCAGTAGCAGGCCGAGTCATAGTAGCGATGTTGAGTCCGTATTTGCTCTGGATGGTTTCGAGGTCGCATACGGTCATCTCGATCGAGGTGAGGCTATTCTGAACAACCTGGCGTATATCGCCAATGTCAAGATCGTGATCAATGTGCCCCGGGCTTCTCGTTGAGAGCCCCCAGCGTCGACCCCATATTGCGAGTCGGTGTCTTTCGATGCTGATCTGTGAAACAAGCTCCTGGATGCTTCTGCTGGAGGATTTGGCCCGGCAAACAAAATCACAGCCTTGGAGACAAACCTTGAACAGTTCAACCAGGGCAACAGTCGAGATTGCCAGTGAGGTTATGTTGAGGGTCTGATCAGACATCGTAACCTTGTTTTGGGTGTGGAATGTGAATAGTTGAGATACCACCTGACCAGAAAGCATCTTCCTGTTGCTTTTGGAATGTTTTGGTTCACGTTTCCCAAGGCAACCAACTATTGGGCGAGCTGCGATATCTCATCAGCTGCACTTCTCGTTCAGCTGGACGCGCCACAGTTCGTATTGATGGTCTAGCTTATGCGTATCCCTGAGCATTTCTGCACAAAGATTGGTCATTGCTCGTCTTTCCCCTCGTCTGGCCTATCTCTAAGTAAGTACCATCCATTTCACTGAACTATCGATGCATTTCTCTTAGGACTGCACTTCTGCCTGATGTAACACCGTGTACCCCCTAAGGCACGACCATGGATATATTCGGCATTTGATGTCGAAAATTGGGAGGCCTCTCGTCGCCAAGGCCATTGGGAAGCATGTCCTCCTCATCCCCAGCCGCAGCCCGAGATTTCTCACGAACTGCACTCTCGCATCAATTCTAGCCCTCATAATGAATTCACAGTCGAATGCGCGAAATCGAAGGGCTAGGCGCCATGGAAAAAGGCACGCCGTGTCCCCAACCCAAGTCGAAGACCAAGACGAATCACCCCAATCCATCAGACCGCCCAAGGCACAAGACGAGTATTTACCAGCATTCATCAAGTTTCTGGGCCAAACCTTGAGTAGTCTCGTCCAAGTCAAAATGGCACATTCTAATCTTGCCGGCGAGACTGGCGCATCAATCGGAGCTGGAACATCGTTCAACGTCCTCCCTGTCCCCGAGTTCAGTCCTTCAGCGGCAACACAGAGACTCGACAATATGGTCATCAAGGCGGTTCACCAAGCCCCTGACTTGGCCAGCTGGGAGGAGCGTTTCGATTCCATCCTCTCAGAGATCCGCATCCTCACTGCGGATCCTATTCGGGCACATCCAAACTTTGTGCAGTTACGCCAGCTGATCTGGACCGAGGCGCCATGCCCTCGCGGCCTGTTCTACGCCGGCCTTCTTCTCGAGAGGGCCGAGTTTGGAAATCTCGCTGATTTTCAGCAACCCGATGTATTCAGTTTTCGTTTTCACACCAAGTTGTCTATCTGCCTTGACGTTGCCGAAGGACTATGCTTTCTGCATCAATGTGGCATTATCCATGGCGACATCAAGCCCGAAAACGTCCTTCTCTTTAACACAGGTGGCCCATCTAGTCTTCCACTGGCCAAACTGTCCGACTTTAGCCATTCTCTCTTTGAATGCGATTAACAAGACGGCAGTTTAGCATGGCGTGGCAACACGCGGCCTTGGTCAGCACCTGATATTGCAGGCCAAGACTGGCAGGATACGAGACTGGCTAACACTAGCGACATATTCTCATTTGGGCTTCTGGTTTTGTTTGTCATGATCGAAAAACCTGATCATTTCTTCGCGATTTTCAGCCACCGCACCTTGAGTGATGATGAGCCCTACTTGTCACACGCCGTTGAGATGATGGTCGAAAATGCCAAGGATATGGATTTAATCCTACTTCAAGAGATATTCGAGTCTTGCCTTCCTACAAAGGTCTCTGAGAGGACAGCATCGATGGAGCATATTGTTCAAGCCATGCGTCATTCGGCGACTTGGTGTGGCCGAGAAAGTCCCCGTACGAATCAACAACCGCAGAGAATCACTTGGAGTTTAGACGAAATGAATGATGTTTTTAACGCGAGTACTAGTCCTGAGTGCCATCCACATCCTAAAAGTTACTAATCAAGGTCCTCCTAGGTCAATGAAGCATGCGTCGCCCAGTCGATCTACTCGCCTACTGTGCAGAGACAAATTTACGAGGCTCTACTATACCAGAGCCGCCAGGGCGCAACCTCGAACGAGTTTAAGGAAGTTCTCATCCAGCTCGGCATCTGCAACATCAATGGGTTTGGTACCGCAAAGACTCCGGTTCAAGAGGATTTTGAAACGGGACTCGAATTCCTCACTCTGGCAGCCAAGCTTGGAAGCGTCCGTGCTATGGCCATATTACCTCATCTCTACAAGGCGTTCCGAGTTCAGTTTCCAAACACAAATCATACAGATGGGTATGTTGCTGAACCATTTGGACCGAACATATGTCTTTTGAGCGGCTGCCAAACAAAGTCACTGATTGCCCTCAACACGTCCTTCGATACCGCACTGGAGGCACAAGCACTAGAGTGTTTTCGAGAAAGCAATCGAAGGCTTTGCAATCTATCGCTTGAACTCACACCGCTGAGTTTTGAGCTCGCTGATCCCGAAGTATTACAATTGCAACTACTCTCCTTGCAAGAAGTCCCCAGAATTGGGGTTGATGCTAATGAAGGATACAACACAATCTTGCACTTTGCAGCCGCGTATGGTTTATCGGACGCTATCAATATTATCATTGACGCCGGATGTCCAGTGGATGTGGTCAACAACGCAGGAGAGTCGGCGCTGCTCCACGCCATGCAAAGTGGATATACAGATTCTACGACCTTGCTGCTCAAGCGAGGAGCCAGTGTTACTCTCCCGTCGCGAAACGGCTCTACTCCGTTGCATTACTTGTCCACTTTCCGTGGAACCGAGTTACAGCAAGTAATCTCAGTAATCAAAACGCACAGCTCGCCGGTGGATGTCGACTGTGACTGCTCCGAGTACGAGTCAGTGCCATGGCATTACTATGTGAGCCTTGCGTTAGGAACACCACTTCACTGGGCTATCAGGAGACGAAATCTGGAATCAGCAACTTGTTTAGTGGAGCTCGGAGCGTCCCCTTTATTTGAAAATAGTCGGAGATGCTCGCCACTCTATTATACGTTGCATGATAACATGATCCAGTTTCTCGAACTTTTCACGAGATGCGACGCTCCCTGGTCCAACTCCGTCAAGGGCGATATTTCAACTCACTATGCCGAGTGTGTTGATCTTGTCCTAGTACAACAAAACTTTCAGCTTGCTTTAGTAAATGGCCCCGACCACCTACGCGCTCGTCAATCTACGGTAGAGCTACTCCACAGACTTTCTCCTGTCAACATCAGTCCTGCTCTCCTATTCTGCGCCGCTGACCGAGGCCATCTTCCTGTTGCCTCCAAGCTGCTAGAAGAGGAGCCCGAGATAGTCGATGCTTTCAGGGATTTGGAACCTCCCACAACGTCGCTGGCCCGGTCGATTCTGCATGGCGACCGAGACATGTTTGATCTGCTGTTGAGATACAATCCTGATCCGGAAGCTCACTTTGAGCCTCGGTCAACGACATACCTACATCACATCACCAACGCCGCGATTCCAGAAGAGGATCGGGTTTACTTTGCAACAAAACTCATCTCGGCTGGCGCGGACATAAATGCCGGCGATGAAGACGGAGCGCCAGCTCTCTGGTACGCGCTAGCTTTTGGCCAGGTTGAATTTGCCAAATATTTGCTCGACAATGGCGCAACGTGCGATCAAACTGACAAAAAAGGGCTCTCTTGCCTTGGAACTCTCATAGAGTCAAGCCTGCCAGGGCACGCGGAAGGGTTAGAGTACTACCTAGTAAATCTCCATTTACCCGAGAATCTTGACTTTGTTGTCCACAAGCCGAAGGCTTGGACAGGGTTACACGTGGCGGCAAGCTATCCTGACCTTGACAAAGGCATCATGATGCGACTGCTCGCCGAAGAGTTTCTGAGCTCCCAAGAATGTCTTAATTACCAAGATTTAGAGGGGAATACCGCTCTTCACTTCGCTGCTCGGAATGGCAATTTTGGAGCATTACGTTTGCTCTCAGAGGCTGGTGCACGAGGTGATTTGCTCAATAAACAGGGCGAATCACCACTGGTAATGGCTGTGAATCGATCAGACTCGCCAAGGGGAATGTGGATTATGGACAGTTTTGGCGGACATGGGGCGAGTCGTTCAGCGGTTGAACGGTTTAATAAGAATACGGAGATGATAGTGCAGCTTCTAGAGGCGGAGGTGCAAACAGAAGAGAAAGCATAGCTAACACAATGTTTTCCTTCAGGTCAAGAGGTTTGGTAGATCTGGTCGATTGCAACTGATCAGGAATTTGCCATTCAAAATACAGATGAATAGGTGTCAGGGTGCCGAATGAGATGTTTCGACTACAACCATGTGAAACCATGTGACGCCATGTGATCTGGATCTGAACAAGCCAGAAGACAGTCAACTACAGTCCGTCCCAAAAAAAAACCGACATAGCCTTGACCCGCGAAACCAACATTGGATTATAGTTGTCAGGGGTTTTAGGGAGTTGGCTGAAATTGAATAGAGGTTATGGCAACATGATCCTGGACCGTAGAAAGTAGGACTCCGGTGTGTTACCCTTAAAGTAACAGAATATATCACCTTATCTTAGCAGATATAGCGTATTTTGCAATGCCACTGCATAAGACAAAACACGATTACTCTCCTCCAACAGTTAAGGGTGTTCTGTTATCTGGACCCGTGCTTAATTATGTAAGAGATCAGTTATGATGTTCTGGACTACAAACTTGCCACGTCAGCGAAAACCAGTGCTGGAATAGATATCTTCGCACTCTTTGGCCACTGTGTCATTGGATATGGTCCTTGTGAGTGACGGTTTGAAGTCTTACCGCACTCACCGAGACACTGCATCTCCTCGAAAAATACGGTAGTTAGTTAGGACATGGAGCCACTTTCGGAATTACCTCCGTCGCTAGTTATTATGGATAAAGCGTAGCCCACCCCCCCTGCTGATCGTTCGGTTAAAGTCGAGCCATGGGATGAATTCCCCATCTTGGCGGTCAACCAGGAGAACTCACTCCTCACATTTCAACCACCATTCCCAATACAATTGGCTTAAAGCAATACTTCAGTAACATGGCTGACACTGGATCTTCTGGCCAAGAGGGAGCGACAGGCCCTCACCCCGTTCTCCTACCTCCTCAGCACTGGGAACAGGTCGCCGAAGTGAGTGTGCCACTAAACCACGCGGCTCGAATACGGCGATGGCCTTGCTAAGAGACTTGCCTAGGAACTGGCTGCCGAGGATGATGCCGATTCCGCTCTTGTAGATGATTCGGCTGAGTCGACAGCATCCATTACATCCAGCATTCTCCAATACAGAAACATCAGCGGCCGGTCTTATCACGGGGACGTAGGTAACGCTCAATATTGGTCCGTGATTATTGGGAGCTCCGCAGTGAACACTAGTTGACAGGACTGTAGGGGTACCAATGACGAGCGACAGAATGAGTCCATGGACATCAAGTAAGAACATGAACGAGAAACTATGAACAACTGTTGACTGCTGAAGCCATCATGTTCTCACCCTTGTTCTAGATGGTGCTCTCTATCTGGCACCTATCTCGAAGGATATCGAGGTTAGTCAACTCCCACGCGAAATTAAGAGACGGCAGTGGAAAATCCCTGACCTTTGATTTCAGAACGCCATCGATATAGGAACAGGCACAGGTAGGTCTCAAGAAATCGGGTATGGTTTGCTACTTGAACTGATCAGCGTGACATCTCATAGGAATCTGGGCAATGTATGTTCTAGAAATATCATCTACTGTGGCCGTTGAACGTATGCTGATCCTAATCATAGCGACTTTGCGGATGCCTTTCCAAAGACGCAAGTCATCGGCACGGACGTCTCGCCCATTCAGCCCAGTTGGGTCCCTTCGAACCTACGATTGTGAGCTTTCATCATTTTCTGGCCTTCACTGTCTCCCCAGGCAACTAACTCATCTCCAGTGAAATCGACGACTGTACTCAAGAGTGGACCTTTCCCCCGAACTCTCAGGACTACGTTCACCTCCGCTGGCTCGTCGGCAGCATCGTCGACTGGCCGCAGTTGTTCAAGGAGGCTTACAAGTGCCTCAAGCCTGGCGGCTACATTGAGAGCCACGAAGCACTGTCGAGGATGGACTGTGACGACGGCAGCATCCAAGAAAAAAGCGCGATGAATCAGTGGGGCAAGTTCTTCGTGGAGGGTGGCAAGAAGATAGGCAGGTCTTTTACGGTCGTGGAGGATGGAATACAGAGGAAGGCCATGGAAGAAGCGGGTTTCGTCAATCTTGAGGAACGTGACTTTAAGGTGAGTTTCCTTTTCGTCTGACTTGAGTGAGGAAGCAACTGACAACGGCCTGTCATAGGTCCCTATTGGTGGATGGCCCAAGGACCCAAAGATGAAGGAAATTGGAAAGTATGCCCAGGCTACGCTTGAGCAAGATATTGAAGGCTATGTGCTCTTTATGGCAAACACGGTAGAGGGGTGGACTAAGAAGGAGGTTGAGGTTTACATCTCGCTGCTCCGCCGTGAGCTTCATTCGGGCAGGATGCATCCCTACTACCTCCAGAAGGTTGTCTGGGCCCAAAAGCCAAACGAATAATCGCCCGAACGACTAATTATTTCGGGATACGGGCTAGAGGTGGTGTTCAGGCTAGAAGGGAGCAGATAAGATCATAATAGACAAGTTATATGAATAATCATCCAGCATCTCACCATGAACAAACAGCAGAAACAAATGACCCATCCAAAACGACACCCAGTCGTTACTCTTGCTTTTCGCCATCCTCCTTAGTCTTAACCCAGCGGACCTCGATGCCATTGAGCTGCTTGCCTTGGAAATCTGTAGCCGGGTCCGAGGAAGGCAAAGGAAGAACGATTCCGTTGTTCCACTCATCACCTCCTGTATCTGGAAGAACTGCACCATTAATATCCCCGAAAAACTCTATAAGATGACGGTTGTTCTGGTTTCCCCGTCCCAATTTGACCGGGTTATTGTGGATGCACCGGGCAGGCTTGCCTAGGGAAAGCTGCTTCGAAAGCTTGCCATCGATCGAATAGATACTTCTGTTCTCCTGTTCAAACCCTGGAGCGGCCAACATATTATTCCATCTCATGCCCGGCTTCTTTTCCGTGTCCGAATCGTTGGATTGTTCAGGTTTCGGGGAGTTGTCGTTGCTGGTGAAACCAGCCCGAAAGGCTGGGACGAATGCAGCAAGCAGGTGAGCGATGGTTGGGTCGATGGACTGAAAGTCGATTGCATTGGTTTGGAAGGTCGAAGATCGGTCAGTATCTTCAGGCTGGTTGATCTCTTGGGTACGTGTCACAATGTCTCGAGAGGCATCGGAGGGGGGAGAGGTTGAAGACTTTTTGTCAGCCATGTTTTGGATGTCTGTTTGAATTCGATAGAGAGCTTTGGACTGTATTTGCTCGATAACCAGAGAAAGACTGGTTTTCTGACGTTCAAGTCTGACAAAGATATCGAGAAGGTCTTGTTCTTTGTAAAGCAGACCCCAAGTACGAAGCAGGCGACCCCTTCGTAGCAAGGAGTTGAGACAGTTTTCGTTGATGATTGCAAGAATAGCTTGAGTTTTTACTCCAACCTCGGGTGTTTGGAGCAAAGGGTTGTCAGAGATGCAAGTAGAAAGGCTCCTGAGTTCTTGAAGTTGCTGATGGTATCTTTCCAGCGTTGATGTGGCCCCTTTTATCTTTTTCACGACGTCTATCAAGGAGAAGCACATCATAGCCAGCTGGGTCGCTGATGCAGCGACTCCAATGATCTCTGCCATGACAACCTCAGACCTGGAGCCGAGGCAGCATGGCCGGAGTGAGGCTCGAGGATTTAGGCGACGTGGAGTAGCGGTGAAGACGAAGATCGGAACGTGAATAGCTACTTCGCAGTAGATGAGTCTGTGAAAATGGCCAATGTGGTGGACGACGATGCAAGAATGATGATGGTTGCACTGATCTGGCACAAATGGCCCCCAAGACTGAGAGGTGTGACCGCTCTTGGAGACCAGAAAGGGGGGATAAAGTGATACTTTGGGCATCAGTGTGGGAGGAAAGAGATTTCAAAGGCGTAGGGGAAGAGTCGCAGAGCCTCATCTGTCAGACTGCGACATCCCAGCCTTTGGAAAGGGGGCGAAGCAAGGTAACACTGCACCGACAAGGCTGTCGAGGAAAGATATCCTATACGTTACTGAGCGGATGCCTGAAGGCAAACACCTCGATTGATTGGAAACCAGGGCGTGATTGAAGATCTCATGAAGGTCGAGAACTGCTCTTTGCCAATACTTCATTCACGACAGCAGAGTCGGTGAAGCGCGCGGGTGGTGGATGTGAGGATGATCGTGGCCGGGGCCTCAAGACGGGGGCTTAGATACGACAGCGAGGCTTTTGAAATGTTGTAGAGGCTTGCTATTTTCTGTGCTACCGATATTTGGGCTGTCGAGGGAGTAGCTGGGTGCCACTGTGGTTGTGTCTAAGGAGCAAAGAACGATAGCTTTAATGATAGTCAGGCTTGTGAACAGCTTTGAAATATCACTGTGTTCCTGCGACATTGCTGGGCTTTGGAAACCTTTGGTTAGTTAGTTGAATTTGTATGAATCTTTGGTACAGAAGGTAGCCAACATTATGTGTAGTTTGATGAATGGCCTCAGTCGAGCTTCCACGTAAAGGTTGGTGGGGATCCCGAGGGCTACCAACCTCGAGCATCAACGTTAAGGCCCGCATGACATCCAAACAGAAGTAAGGGAAGCTGGGGGGCTTGGAAAATGGGGTATCAAAGATACTTGACTTGTTGGTTCTACAACTTTGGCCAGCCTGTTGGCTGCCAGGGTTTCTTCCGCTGGATGGGACCACGTACATGACTATATGCATGTCTTCGATGTGCCCAACGAAATGGATGGATGGCTGTGTCAAGAGAGAATCACCAAAATCAATACTTGGTCACATCTGTCACAGTGTAATAACAAGCCGAGTCTTCGACTTGATGTTAGTTTCTCCTATGTTAGGTACGGGCCTACTAGTAGCTGGTAGCTAACACTAGACATTGGTGTGTTGAAGGATCGAAACTCTTAAACGCGACTAATTAAATGCCGTGCAATGGCGAGTCACTGGTCAGCCGGAAACTACAATAGCATCCCCCAAGAGCTGACATCGGACATGTTTCTTGATCGAGAAGGACAAGATACTAGTTGGATGATGCAGAACATCGCCTAACTAACAATGGCCCCTTTGGCTTTTAGCCTAAATCACCCCGGTCGCTCATCCTGGGCTCCTGGCCCGCCACACACCCCTGTCCCTGCCTTGCCTTGCCCTGCCCTCTCGCCTGTGGCCACCACCAGATAATTTTGTTGCACACACTCCTCCAGTGCATCCACATGTGGAACTGGCAGCGGCAATAGCAAACAACCAAAGCGGATACGTTCCGTAAGATCGATGACGGGCATGGCTTCGATCGTTGAGAAGTCAGTTGATGCGACATCCCAAACTGCCCTGGCAAGGCTCGAGACAGGACCTGACGCCGCGAATCACGAAAATGGCAGAGGTAATACTGAAAGAGAAAGCTACATGAGCTACGGGAACGTGTCTATTGGCGATGGCCCTCAAACTCTAGGCAATCACTACGAGACTCATACGCACAACAACAACCGGACCTTCAATATATACAATATCTTGGAATCGGGGCCGGTAGTACCAACCGCCTCCTTGCATCCACACGGACAGGACGGCCAGACTGGACCAAGCGCCCAGAGAAGCCCCAGGTGTTCAGGCTGTCAACGTCGACATGCCTTGCTGCTCGCACTGTTAAGAATTATCCGAGTTATTATCAGCGTACTCCTACGGTGGGGAATAGTCCGAGGTACCAGACTTGTGGTGTAGGTGATCGGATGCCCTCCTCGTTATGGCCGTGAGACAATTGGCTAATCGAGAGTGTCTTGAAGCCTCAAACTACTTTCCTTATCCGTCTAACGCTGGAACAACGTCTCTGTACCACACCAAGAAACGAAAATGCTTGGTTCTTCGTCCCGAGCCGTCCCGTATTATGTGCACGTCATCGAATAGAAATACTGGGCTGCAGCTCACTGGCATACATGACATCTTAGGATGGCCAATTAAGACTCGCTCAACGGTCAAACGTGGCGTGTCTTAACATATGGAATGGAGGGGTGATCTCCATCCTCGGATTTAGCCGGCGGATTCTTGAGCGTATTGGGTTTATGGGGGGATGGAACATAGATGAAGTGGGTTGGGATTCTGCGAGGATTTTGTTTGAAACGGAGTTTCGGGATTCCCAGTTTCCCGTGCCCGGAGGTTATTAACGTTATATTGGGCAGCACATACAGTACAGAAATCTCTTTCACCACCCTCCCAGCAGGGAGAAATGCGGAGCTGAGAGCCTTTGCATGAGACAACCACCCCTCAGTTTCAGTCTTGGGCTGTCTTGGGCTGTCTTGGGCAGTCTATTGGCTGAAGACAGTAATGAGGCCCGACAGCGAGACAACACTCCTGTCGGGCGTTGATGAAGCCCCCAATGTCTTCATGCTCAGACGAGAATCTGGGAGGACTGCCTGCCGCTCCATTGATAGATCGATTAGACGCAAAATTACGTGTCGTTTGCTACCCCTTTCTTCCGCTCTCCTTTCGGCGCTGCCAGTGTCCTGGTCGATGACTCGTGTCTTTCCCTAAACTACCATGGAAAATACCACTGATATCGAATCTTTATTCAGAAGGTCTCCCCGTGTTTCCATACAGCAACATCCAACAACGCCTACTACCCGTTGTTCGACTACCCGGCCCTTGAACCGCTGCAAAGAATGATTTCAACCATCAACTCCGAGCCGGGGGCGAATGCGAATACTGCCTGACAGTACCTCACTCAGAGTTTGGCTCTGATTTCCCATCTTCGTGGAAAACAAACGCCTTGATCTCGGATTGTACCTCCAAAGAAAGCTACTTCCCCGAACCTATGTGGTGAATGCGAGGTTTGCGACAGATGCGTGGTCGTGAACCGTTGTTGTCTTCGTTGAGCCCTTGCACCTACTCTGTTACTATGGGTAAGCTTCTGGTATTTTCCTGGTCGTCCCACTGCCTGTCGGGGTATACACGCGACTGCGTCCAGTCCTTCTCGCCGCTTTCCCTCGTCGATCGATCGAACGTATCCAAGGGGCATCTTTCGGGGGAACGAGCTGCACGTGTTTGATAAGGCATTGTGTCTTCAAGGTCTTTACCTTCATATGGCTGTCCCGCTTCAGACACAATGACAGGACGTACGAATGTTGGTTGTGAATCCACGATAGCCTCCCCGGTGTTGTTAAGCGCTTGGTCAAAACATCGTCAGCGTCGCGATGGTGCACGGAGACATGACTCACCCGATGCTGGATACTTTCCGAGTTGCCGATGGCTGGAACCTATTCAAGAGAGCGAAACCAATCTCTTGTCAAATTGCAATTTCTTTTTCATCAAGTAGCTCTTTGGCAACTATGGGATGTGCGGTGAACAGCCTGCTTCATCTCTTTCCTAGTCTAGCCAGGAGATTGGGTTTGTTTGCCCGTTTCGTCTGATTATCTATTCATCCGCTACAAGGTAATTATGGAACGATGATCGCTAGCTTTACAGCGCGACACTCATTTCCCAGTTCATGGTCCTGCGCCGAGCCTGCCTCGCTTGTGGGAACTCAAACATATCAAGAGTGACCGAAGTTCTTTTCCCATTGATGAATTATATGACGGTCGCCAGTAGTGAAACATTTATGGCATTGGAGTATTTGCAACACCTTCTAGCTCTAGGTTGTTATCTGAACTACGCGAGTACACCTGGACAGTGGAGCCGCCAGTTGATGGTGGTATGAAGTTGCCGTTAAGATTGCTAAGACTTCACTATACAATCGGATCTACCTCTTCTTCCTCCATCTGCAAACTATGCTAGGTATGTTGATAGCCTGGCTGCTCCCAAGGTACGTGATCTTGTCCAACAACTTTCTCACTGGCGAGGCGGAAACAACAATGGAAGATATCCTAGTCCTGTGTATGCTTGCGACTCGGAATATTAACGGCAATGAGAGGATACGTTTCTTATCAACCACCATCGTCTGTACTTGAAGCCTGACACAGTCGAGCTTACCCCAAAATCGAGTGCGACAGAGTAGCATATGACTTCATGCATCGCATTAGACATGTTCGGTATATCGTAATTTCACTAGTGCCCTTACTCTTACAAGACGGCAAACGTCTGACTGCCTGGAGAGGGTGCCGACTTCCGATCGAAGGATGATCGTAGTCTCGCCGATCTCCCGTTCCAAGATTTCATCGTAAAAATCGTGGCGATCACTGGATGCAACTTAATGCATCAAGATTTACTAGATTTTCATTGCCATTGTCTTTTTATGTAGGTTATTGTCCTCTCCAATGCTCGCACCTCGCCACTACTACGGCAATATGTAAGTAGACGAAGGTTCATTTTCGTCTTAGATATACTGTTTTCAGTCGCCATATATCTTTTACTTTCGTATGTCAAGTTATTCAGATAAGTTGATCGTCACGTACCAAATCCACCAGAAACCTTGCTCGATAGTCAATGCAATGGGTCACTGTCTGTTCCACACAGGGTACTTTGTGTCTCTTGTATCCTGATCAGAAAAAGTAAGCTTGGGAGCATGACATCAAGAGTGGGCATTCCTCGGATCGCACATGTCGGACTCGCGACGATCAACAAAAGCACCTCGGTAGTGGCTCTACTGCCCCATGGCTCCAGGCTCCAGACACCAGCTTAGGTGCCGTTTTAACCCGCGGCCCCTAATTAAACAAGCCAGCGAGTAGCGAGGACGAATTGAAGCTTTGTGACTGACCACAGTCAAAGAGCAGGCGAAGAAATAAATCTTTCTATTACTGCCGTAGTCCAGGCCCGAGAGCTGCGCCATGCTACGACAGTACGACATTCCCTCCCAGGTCGCTCGGAAGCTAATTATAGCTGAGCAGCTTGTGTTTAAGGGCAGCAATGCTAGCATCATAAGTGGAAGCGCGCGACAGCTCATCCAGCATGATATATTTCCACATAGGGCCGATCAAGTGGAGTTAATCCCAGCGTTTGCATTACTTTGTAATACCTAAGCCTCACCCGAGGAAAGTTATGTCATTCGCAGTCAGGATGTCATCGTCATGCCTTGGTCTTCAGCAGACATCTACACATTGAAGGTTGTTCAAAATCGAGCTATAAAAACCACAACACTTTTCTCCTACAACCTTCTTGCTTCATCACCAAGCTTCACGACTTCACCCTTCATTATTCCAACTAGAACTACCACTCCGCTTCCAATCACCTTACATACAACGCGTTATCACCATGCACTTCACCAACAGCTTCGTTGTCGCCCTCGCTACCAGCGTCGGTCTGGTTTCGGCTGCTCTGCCCAAGGCCAACGAGTATAAGAGTAATAACTGGTAAGTAGTACATCAAAAGCAACTGGAAGCTGAAAGCTGACCTCTGATGCAGCGGCGGCGATCTCAACTACGGACACCACGCATTTGACCTGCACATGGTCACCATGGACGACTCCACCCACTCTGTCTACCAGGCAGGCACCTCGTGGTACCTTTTCGCTGGCAAGACTGGAGATGGAGGCCGCTGTGAAGGTGAAATGCTGGGACAGGTGAACGGAGACACATCCCCTTGTTTGGATCTTGACAACACTGTAGCTGGCAAGCGTATCAGGTGTCTCTGCAACCCTCTCATTGGGGTTAGCACCGGTGGCATGAACTCTTGTCAGTATGTCTAAAGCGGAGACTACTGTATCGAGGCAGTGAGACTGGACGACTACAGGGTACTGTATTGGGGCACATGGAGACGGGGCGTTAGCATCATAGAACATTAGAATTCATGCCACCTAGACAAGCCAAGTTTTCTGGCACATCTTCTTTCAAAGTAGTAGTGTACCTAGCCCTTGAGGCCAGTCCTCCCGGGCGAATCAATTTTTATTCATTTATTCCTCAGTCAGTCAGTAATCGTTTTGAGCTATAGCAGGTCTTGATATGCTCCACGAAGCCCTCTCGAAAATGTAGGCGAGTTGTCAAGGCGCGAAGAGGGTGACTCGGACAAATACCCTGCGGGTTTGACTTGCTTTACGCTGACTAGACGATATACTTTTCGGCGGGAATTATAGAATATGACCTTACAAGTGCTAGGGATTCCGTGTGATATTGGGAGTTTCTTTTAGGTGGTTGTTGGTTGGATAAAAGCATTTCCGGGCGATATTGAGCGTGGCTATGTGTAGGGCATAATTTTGGTGAAGGCATTCGAAGCATATTCGCTCGCAAATCGGCAGGAAGAGAAAGGCGCCAAAGTCAAGGCAAGACACACACCGGTTTGCCCAGAGTATCTTTCGAAATAATGCAGCTGAGTGGTATTGTAATAGTCGGGTCTTCCTTAGCGCGACGAGTACATCCGGTGCGTGTTTTAGCAATTCTTTGTACGCAGGAAGAGCCTCAACTATCGCTTTTGCCCCGTGGGAGACCCGTGCAAGTCGAGGCAAGACTTGGAAATCAAGTATACTGAGAATAGGTAGAAGGGGCTCTGGGGGTAGAATGTCCATTCGCCCTCTTGATGAGTTGGCGGACTTTTGACGGATGCGTGATGTTTCCGGAACAGACCCAGACAGGTTTCGAATCATTCCATCCAAGGACTGCTCTTGGGTGCAGGTAGACTTATTGATAAAATCTGCAGAGAAGATGCGCTATAATGGCATGCTTGCCGACAAACCCCGTGGCAAGTTTGGGAGAAGATGGGGTAGCCAGTTGGGTAACCTCATAGGGATGGTGGTGAAGGGATGTTGACAAGACAAGCTTGTTGCGTCAACGCGGGAAGCTATCTTAGCAGGCAAAGTGTTGGTGTGTTTCAAATAGCGAGTAAAGTAAAAGTTCAAACAGTAAGGATTGCTTCTATTCATTGTGAGCCAAGATGGGAAGCCAGGAATTCCTGTCCAGATACACGAAACCTCGGGACCGAAGACGGCGATTCGGGACCGACTTCGTTTCACTGGATAGACCAACCGAATCAACGAGTAACACATGGCCAAGGCTTAGCGCAGCACAAATGAATTAAGCCAGTCAGTACTACAGGCATAGAAGGCTATGCCGGCAACGGATGCAATCAGAAACTGGCCCCCAAGAAATGTTGTGCTGGATCAATGCGGATGAAAATCTGGGCGTTGGGCAACGAGGGGATTCCATGATAGACGTGGGAAGCGATGATGCGTGACCTACGCTACTAATGATTATGACCAGTTTGATTGTAAGTTATTCTATCCAAAAATAGCCCATCATATTTCTTTTAACTCTTCAGAGATATCCACTCATCGTTCCTCTACATGTCTGCTGGGTAGGAGTTGGAGAACAAACCAACTCACCACAGGGATTGCCGTGAACGATTGCAAGCTTTGGGAATACAGCTACACTATTAATAAACGGTGTAAGTTTTTCAAAATATGCCTTGTGAATGGATTGCTTCATGCATGCATAGTGTTCGATGATTAATGATCTTGGCTTCACAGCGCGTGGCACCGCCCCCGGCCCCCAAGTCTCGAGCCCAGCTAACCATGCCACTCCATGTAACTCGACAGAGCATTGCCACATGGCAAAAGAAAATGTGATTGGTAGAAGGACTCGCTCGCCAGTACGATGAAACACCAATCTTGTCTAGTGGAGCTGTACGGAAATGTTACCGGAGCGATCTGATCAGCGGCATATGAATCCTTTGCAGCCTGGGGGCAATCTTGACTCGGCTCTCGGCGTTGAACACATAACAAATGATGGCATCAGAAAGCTGGTTTCCCCTCTCTATACTGTTGAGACCGATGAGCAGTTTACTTTCTATTGAGCGATTTAG
This sequence comes from Fusarium buxicola, assembly GCA_014899095.1. Taxonomy (NCBI): domain Eukaryota; kingdom Fungi; phylum Ascomycota; class Sordariomycetes; order Hypocreales; family Nectriaceae; genus Fusarium; species Fusarium buxicola. The sequence goes on from JAAVUK010000512.1 coordinate 56,369, forward strand.
CTTCTACGGTATTGTTTGTTGCCTGTATGTTCCCGTAGTGGCGGAATGCAAGAAGAAGAAAAATGTTCTAAAACATTGGAGGAGATAGTATCAATGGTGAATGGACCTCCAAAAGGCTACATGCTGATTGCTTCGCCACAATAAGATCCTTCGACGAAAAGGATGCAACAACCACGGCTCAGCTGAAGTCTCCTGTGAGTCCTGTCGTTCGTTCGTGTATACAGCGAGCGCTGGGTACCAGCAATACCCTTGCGTCTCTGATAGCCCAACATTGCTATCTCTTAGGGTATGGCCAGTGACTTAAATCGACTATAAAAAGGGCCTTCCCTTCTCTTCGACAATACTCATTCTCTCATCACCATCATCATCGCCATCACGGCTCACACTTCCAGAACACTACACTCTCCCCTTCTTCTACCAAGCACAAGTCACTCATCAATCTTGATAACAATTTCCTTTAAATGGTTTCCTCCAAGACTTTCGTTGCCGCTCTCCTTGCTCTGGGAGCTTCTGCCATGCCGATGGCTAACGAGAAGCGAGATTGTCTCTGGAATGACGGACATGGCGATATCGCCTGGTAAGAGCCCCGTCCTCGAAATTTCCTGAAGTCGCACGAACTCGAGCCTCGACTTACCATGATAAACATAGCGGCTTCTTCAGTGTCGTCCTCGGAGAGAACACGGTCTTTTCATCAAAGGGTACTGTTACCCTCAGGGGCGAGAACTGGAAGGTCGACGGAAAACTTGACTGCAGTAGTGATGATAAGTGGACTTCCTTCACTAGCCAACTTCCATTCACTGTTAATATTCACGGTGGAAATTCTTGCAAGGACACCGTTGCGGGCCACTTCGACGGAACTTGGATCAAGTACGCTGGCCAGTACTTGGATCTCCCTACCGACACCCGCTGTGGCAACGTGGGAACGCTGAACAAGTCGCGACGATGCATCATTCCCGTCAACTGAGAGGTTGTCTGACGAGAGGGTTCTGTGAGTGAGCCTGCGATGCGGTAGGGAACAGGGGGCATGGAATTTGGCAATAGGAGATTGCTGCAGGACACATTCCCTTTGCATGGATTAGAGAATCGGATGAGAATTGCGCTTTGGCTGTCTACGGCTTTCCTTCCTTTGGCCAATAAAAAGTATGCATACTGCAACTCGTTGGTCGCGAGTCTAGAGTGTGAATCTCGGCCGGGATTTCCGCTAGCATGCAGATTTTCGAGGAGCACTTTGCCCGATACTGCGAGCAGACTTAATCTTGCAACCATGATCATATATCCAACGCCTAAGTAGTCTCCAATGGTTTTAATCTCCACACTGATACTCATGATGAGAGGTGGCTCTGCTCAGTAGTTAGGCAATTCGGGATAGTCGCGGCTCCGTGCTATCCCCTTAATGAAGATCTACGTAAATGGGTTACACAGTAGGGCTTTTCAGTACACCTACCATGGCAATAGCCTATCAGAAACCAATAGGCAATGAGAAAGCAAGCCTTGTGTTTCATGGAACGTGTGAGCCTGACCTATAGAGATTGTTTGCTACGCGCCAGCCTTAAAGCCAAGCCTGCCCCCTCACTCAATAACATGGGTAATCTTTCTTTGTCCTTCAACTTCGACACGACACCTCCAAATTGCAAGTTAATCAAAGTAGCGAGGTTCTTGTCCATCATGGACACCCAGAACACAGCAAGCCTCATGGCAATCCGCCTGAAAGGGTTCGACGTTGATGTGAGCACCAAGTTTGCGGACGACCTTGGTCCATGTAAGACCTGTGCAGAATGCCGACCGGATATCACCGAAATGGTGACCAAGACAAGCACCGGCTTTTGCATCATGTGCAATAAGAAAGGGCCTCAGCGATGCTCGCGCTGCAGAGACGCCCAATACTGCTCGGTCGAATGCCAACGAGCCGACTGGCCGATGCATAAACTGGTTTGCAAGCAGTTTACGGGATTTCCAAGCTCCTCCCGCCCGGCCGACAATCACTTTCGAGTCCTCTTTTTTCCTCACGAGGCATCACGGCCTGAGTACTGCTGGGCTTCTACCAGGAACTCCAACGAGTTCGTTGTTCAGCACCTTACGATCGACAAGTGGAAGGCAAAGATGAAAACACGATACAAACAATCAGATGCAGATCCCTTGCTGGTTCATGCTATCAGCCGAGACTTATCTATGAAAGGTAAATTCTTTGGGCATGGGATCAGAGTTGCCTCATGGCCACCTCCCGGTGGACTCTCGTCACCTGGAGGGTTTCAACGAAACTATCTTCTTGTTGTCTGGAACCCTCAGCAGCCGTAAATACGGGCCTCTGGTCGCGTTTGCGTACAGCTTGGATTCGGACTTCATGTGCAAAGACATGGACGATATGACCACCAACGACTTCCGGCACATCATTGACTGCTTCTCCGACTCTGATTGGAACCCTACCATCGGCGACGTTGACCGATACCCCGACAAGACAATTCCAGCCCCTACTTCTTCCAGACCCCTGCAAGCTCCCTCCGGAAAACGGCGGCGGACCTGGCATATGCGATTTGATCGGGGGTCATCGGCTGATATTGAGTCGGACTATTCCCGCCAAAATCAACTTCAAGGAAACTTGCTGGCACGTTTTTTGCGACCCCCGGACTTCACCAATCAAAGAGATGTGTCCTTATGGCAAGATGTGGCATAGCTTCCTCCTGGGTCCCCTCCTTCTTGGCCTCCCTTGGATTGGAAGAAATGCCATGATAACAGATGTTCACAACACAAGCTGTCAGAAACTATGGCCGAAGGATCGCTGGCTTAATTCCATCTCTCGCTGTCTCCAGGACAGCGCCCGCCTTGGACACAAGACCTTGACCTTTGAAGTGCCCAACATAAGTGATGGTCTTATCGTCTTTAACGCTTTTGGTGTTGAGGTACATGAATTGCACTTGCGTGCTTACGACGAGTTCGTCTGCCGCAACGTGACAGCGGAGAGATCGGAGAGAAGTTACACCAAGACAGGATTTCTCAATTTCTGGGAAGAGCCCAAGGAGAAGAAGACGAAGATAATGAGTCAGGGAAAGAAGCAAAGCTTGCTTGACTTCAGCGGAATCCCATCGCCGTACGACGTACACCCGGAGGCGCAGTGCGTATTTTCTGGAGATACGAAGATGGCGTTTCTATATCTAAGGGGTATATTCCAGAACCAGCGATTCAGAGATCTGTTCCAGGAGCACGAACGAGACTTGACTTGTCATGAGAAGCAACTACCAGCTCGTTTGACAATTCCCTTGGAGCTATGGCAGGAGGATCTTGACGATCTGTATTTTCGACACAGCAAAGGACCTGCAACAGAGTCGGCCGACTGTCCAGAGTCGGCAAAGGACCCGACCGCAGATGCTTTGTAACCTAGCTGCAGCGAGTCTCAACTTGATGAGAAGGCGATGTGAGGCTCGATAAGATTTCATGACTTACATTGCTAACACCGCAATCAGGAACCGTGACGATGGTCGAACTCTGTGCTTGGGCGGCTATTACATGTATCTTGCTGGAAAATCCCATTTCCCTTTATCTCGACTCCTTCATAGTAGCACTCATACCGACGTGGGTCAAACAGATTCTATAGGTAGCTTACATAGGCATCCTCGGTAATACTTCGGGTTTCTGTACATGGTTCTCTATTAATTACCTTCTTGCGGTCTCGGAAAACATACTGGAAGTATGGTATTGGAAGCGTGTTGCTGACTGGGTGCCTGACGTGTAACACTGATGTCGATGTGTACGACACCTGCTGCATATAACGCATACTTCTTTAACTAGTTTGGCCCATCAGTCAGCATACTGTATAATGGTCGTTAACATCTCTTTAATACGGCGAATTGGTAACTGGAAGTAGAGTAGAAGTTGAGTTTATCTGTCGTGAATAGCTAGCACGTGATTTGTCACATGGAGCCAAGTCCACCGGCGGTAGGCGCATGGTCCAATTTTGCGCCATGAATGCTTGCGAAAATTTCGGGCATTGCAGCCGATTCCAAGAATAGCCGAGTAGTGTCCCTACCCTGACATCGCAAAACGATAGGACATGAATCTATTCCAGGCGTTCTATGGGCGAGGCGCTGATTGGGCCTTTGTAGGGCATACCTCGTCGTTCCCCGATCTCGGAGCTGACGCTGGCAACTTGTCAAAACATCGGTTATGCAACGCAAAGTCCATACCAGGCTGTAAAGCCTTTCACGTTCCTAAAGAAGGTGGCTCTCAAACGACCGAGGTACCGGTCGGAGACGATGCTCTTGGGGGAGAATTGAAAGACCAAGTTCTGGTGTTCCAGTATAAGGGCAAATTTCATGCCATGGATCATGTAAGTCTACCATGTCTTTTCCAAGGGCTTTACTTTGACAGAGCTGATCAGAAGACTCTCAGTCATGCCCCCATTCACAATACCCTCTTTCACAAGGTGTCCCTTTCGACATCGAAGACTTTGGGATTGTTCTCAGCGCTGGACTGACGTGTCCCAATCATGGCTGGTCATTTGACGTGTTTTCGGGCACGTCTGATCGTGGCGCGTACAAACTTAAGGTGTGGGAGGTTCAGGTGCGAGACATCAAGGGCGGAGAGCCCCCTATACCGGATGAAAAGGCCGAGACTACTCCAGAAGTAACAGATAGAGAGGTATGGGTAAGGAGAAAGCAAAGGATAGGGTGAATGGATACATATCATTGGGATTGGTTTCCGTTCTCGGCCCCTCTTCTTTCGAGAAAAGGCAGAGCACGAAGTAAGAGGAAAGGTGAAGGGCTGATACTCCATACCTATCTTCAACGTATGCTAAGACCATTGGCAGTGCTGTAACGCCCAATATGCGCCACACAACAAATCGAGAGTCTGGCTCCAACCACGGTCGTATCTACAAGTCCTGAGCAATCTCGGAATTGTGTTCTTTATTATTGTGGAAGCACCTTGCCTTTGAGAGAGCAACGGGCAGTTTACATATAGCAATCTCGGAGTTGCCCTGAGCAATGCTCAGCCTGGTTCTCGGCTTCGGCCTTTGCTAACAAGCGTCCTTGAGGGCAACTCGGGCTTCAACCAATAGTAGTGACCGATCCCAAGCACAGCCCTGCGAGACGCCTTGTCTACAGCCTGATTTGCTGTCTGAGCTACCTGATTCGAGGAGCTGGCGCGTATTCCGTTGGTTCTTACATGCAGCCACCTTGTACCCCGCTTTGAGAGTTCATAGAGCAAATACAATACCCATAACAGATTCAAACCCTTCAAACTACTACTCAATTGTCACAAGTTCCTTAGATGAGCTTACCAACGTTTCTCTAGGATGAGGACCCGACTACACAGCCGGGACCTGTATACCGTTGGCTGGATTGCCGCGCTCCCTATCGAGCGGGCAGCGGCGACAGCGCTACTCGACGATCGGCATGACGCACCTGAAGACTTTGATCAACATCAAACCGACACGAACTCGTATACCTGGGGCCGTATTGGCGAGCACAACATCGTCATAGCGTCGCTTCCGGCTGGCGTGTACGGAATCGTCTCAGCGGCAACCACGGCCTCGAACCTGGTATTCTCCTTACCTCATATCAGGATTGGCTTGCTAGTAGGAATTGGAGGTGGCATCGCTCGCCCGAATCTAGGTCGAGATATACGGCTTGGGGATATCGTCGTCAGCCAACCCGATGGAACAACAGGAGGGGTGGTTCAGTATGATCTAGGGAAGGCCGGTGTCAGTCAGACATGGGAACCAAAAGGCTCTCTCAACATGCCTCCCCAAGTCCTGCTCAACGCACTGGCAAATCTACAGGCAGAGCATGAGATTGAAGCGTCTCAAGTTCCGGATCTGCTTCAAGCTATGTGGACGGCCAATCCCCGGATGGCGGCATCAAACAACAACATTCCTGGCTACGTTCACCAAGGTTTCGAGAACGATCAGCTCTTCTACTCAAGTTACAATCATGTTGGTGGCAACACATGTTTCCACTGCGACCAGTCGCTGGAAGTTGAGCGTAGTCGACGGGAGACAACTGATCCAGCAATCCACTACGGTATCATCGCTTCTGGGAACACGCTTATCAAGGATGCCACTGGCAGAGACGAGGTTGCCAAAGTTGCTGGAGAGCAGTGTCTGTGCTTCGAAATGGAAGCTGCCGGTCTCATGAACCACTTCCCTTGCCTTGTGATAAGGGGAATCTGCGACTATGCCGACTCACACAAGAACGATCGGTGGCAGCGGTACGCCTCTGCAACGGCGGCCGCATACGCGAAAGAGCTTCTTCATTTCATTCCGACTCGGCATTTAGAGGCTACGCAGCGAGCAGTTGATGTACTCAGATCAAGTTAGTTTCATTGACAATTACACATGATTGCTCCATTAACAGACTGAAGTTAGTCAAGATCTCAAGACCATTGAATCTGAGACCAATCGTACCAGGGAAGATATACAAAGCCTACGGTAAGACTTGAACCCTTCTTCCGCATTATATCCTACTGACAAGGCTCTAAACAGCACGACGGTGGACCAGAAAGCTGTAATCGATAGCCTTCCAACTGCTACTGGAGCTTCGTTTGATTCACACGCTGAAGAAAACAACCCGACCTGTTTGCCCAATACCCGAGTTACGCTCCTCGATGAGATCATGGACTGGGCACAGGATTCAGCTGCCGAGTCTATTTTCTGGTTGAATGGTATGGCGGGGACTGGGAAGTCGACCATATCCCGCACGATTGCCCGGTCTCTTGCCATGAACAGTCATCTAGGAGCCAGCTTCTTCTTCAAGAGATTAGAGGGTGATCGTGGAACATCATCCAGACTCTTTACAACAATCGCAGCTCAATTGTTGACCAGAAAACCAGCCATCGCTGGTCATATCAAGAATGCAATTGACGCTGACTCTGGCATCAGGGATAAAGGACTCCGAGAGCAGTTCGATAAGCTCATCCTCGAGCCACTATCGGCAGTCTCGTCGAACTCTGATATCATCGAGCCTATAGTCTTGGTCATCGATGCTTGGGATGAGTGCGAGGTGGAGGATAGAGAAGTCAAGCTCATCCTTCACCTCTTTTCCAAAGCCAAAAACCAGGGTCTGAAAGTCTTCGTCACTAGTCGACCCGAACTCCCCATTCGTCTTGGATTCCATGACATCAAAGGAAGATATCAACATGTCGTTCTCCATGAGATAGCCGAACCTGTGATCGAGCATGATTTGTCCATGTTCTTCGAGCATGAGCTGATGACGATTCGATCGAAGTACAACCTGCTGGTATCAAAAGAAGGACAACTACCTGACGAATGGCCTGGACATCCCACTATCCAACGCCTAGTGAGGATGGCAAAACCTCTCTTCATTTTTGCCGCGACAGTTTGCCGCTTCCTCGCTGACAGGAGATGCGGAGGCCCAGAGGAGCAACTACAAGACGTGTTGCGATACCAAACAGCAAGTCAGGAGTCCCAGCTGAACGCGACTTATCTACCTATCTTGAACAACCTAGTCGCAGGCTTATCCAACAGAAGGCGGGCTCAAGTCCTTGAACGTTTTAAACTGATCGTTGGCTCCATCATAATACTCGGAAGTCCCCTTTCAATAGTTTCACTGGCGAAGATACTCACTCTGCCGCAAAGCACGATTGTGAGCCATTTAAGTATGCTCCATTCGGTCTTGAACGTCCCAGAATCAGTCAAATTACCTGTGAGGTTGCTCCACCTCTCTTTTCGCGACTTTCTCGTGGACCCTGAAACGCATGGACAAGACGACTTCTGGGTTGACGAACCCAGAGCTCACACTAGAATGCTGGGCGACTGTCTTCGAACCATGGAGGGATTCCTCCGAGTAGACCTCTGCGGTCTACGAGCATCAGAAATGGAGGCTTCAACTATTGACAGGGACGATGTTGACGTGTATATTCCTGCGGAGGTTCAGTATGGCTGCCTGCATTGGGTGTATCACTTCCAACAATCGCGGATTCCTGCCGAAGCATATGCCGATGTGCATGAGTTTTTGCATGGACATTTCTTACATTGGGTCGAGGCTCTGAGCTTGATGGGACGAGCAAGGGAAAGTATTGGAATGGTCAAAACTCTCCAGAGTACTGTACATGTATGTTCTTCTGTGCAATAGTGTAGTGATAAGTATGCATTGTCACTAACTCCAAAACAGACCACGGATACCGGGCCCCTCTCAGAGTTTCTTGATGACGCTCTTCGGATTCTTCAGACCAATATTGAAATCATCAGCACCGCGCCCCTTCAGCTGTATTCGTCAATTCTTCTCTTTGCCCCACAGAGCAGTATCATCAAAAAGCAATTCCGTGGCGACATACCTAACTGGATTTCACTTCATCCACAGACAGCAGACCACTGGGATCAGTGTATACAGTCCCTTGAAGGTCATGTCTATGAGATAAAGGACCTAGTCTTCTCGCACGATTCAACGCTCGTTGCATCTGCCTCTGACGATGATACTGTCCGGTTATGGCGTACCGAGACCGGCGAATGTATCCATATACTTGAGGGTCATACCGGCTTCGTCAATTCTGTGTCCTTTTCTGCTGACTCATCGCTTCTTGCTTCTTCCGCTGTCAACGATGAGACAGTGCGGGTTTGGTGCTCTGAAACGGGCCAGTGCATCAAGAAACTGAAGGGTTATTACGCTGAACGAAGCTGGGTGGCTTTCTCAACTGGCTCTATGCTTATGGCAGCCTTTGTTTTGGGCGATCAAGAAACAACCTGGCTGTGCTACTCTGATGCGGGCGAGAGCGTCAAGATGCTGGAGGGCTGCAATTTACCTGTTGAGTCAGTGGCATTTTCACGCGACTCAGCACTTGTTGCAGCCGCCGTCGAAAGTGACGGAAAAGTCCGGTTGTGGCGTGCTGACACTGAAGAACCTGTCCAATTGCTTAATAGCGATGCTGGCCCGGTTTCCTTTGTGGCCTTTTCGTATGATTCTGCGCTCTTAGTCTCGGTATCGTACGACGTGCTTCAGCTTTGGCGTACTGATACAGGAGAATGCATCCAGACGATTCAGGCCCATCGGGAAGAGATTTATCGTGTGGCCTTCTCGCCTGACTCAACGCTCGTGGCATCCGCAGGGTATCGGGGTACCTTTCTCTGGCGTACTGATACATGCGAGTGCGTCCAGAAGCTCAGAGGAATAGATTCATCTGCGGTAGCCTTCTCTCACGACTCAGCGCTTGTTGCCTCAACCTCAGACAATAATGTAATCCGTATATCGCGTATTGATGTATCTGGTTCTATCCAGTCAAGCAACAATGACGGCTGGGTTGTCCATATGGTAGTTCTTTCGCCCGACCTATCGCTCGTGGCAGCTTATGGTATGGTAGCTTATGGTGGTAGCCAAATTAGATTGTGGCGAGTCGATACGGGTGAGACTATTCAGCAACTCTTACTTGATGGCCATGAACACGATATATTCTCAATCACCTTCTCGCCCGATTCAACACTTCTGGTATCAGCCTCAGACGATAGGGCAGTCCGGATTTGGCACACGAGCACGGGCAACTGCATGCACGTACTCGAAGGCCATAAAGAAATTCCCGTATCAGTAATCTTTTCTCATGATTCGATGCTCGTTGCTTCTGCAGATGAACTGACGGTTCGCCTGTGGAACACTGATACGGGTAGGTGCATCCACATATTAACGAGCCGCTGGACCAAGCTCCCTTCAGTACCTGCAGCTTTTTCTCACGACTCGACACTTGTGGCTGCCTCATCAGACAAAGGGGTCCGAGTATGGCGCGCTGATACGGGGGAACTCATCCACACGCTACCAAACATACCAAACAGTGATGTCACATCGGTGGCATTTTGTCCCGACTCAACACTCGTCGCATTAGCTTCGTATGGCAAAGTCTGGCTATACCGAGTCGATTCAGGTGATTGCATTCGAGAACTCGAGATTGACGTGCCCATTTGGCGCATGTCCTTTGACCCTGGCACTTCGACGCTTCTTACAGAATATGGGGGGTTCGCCGAGGATGTGGAGAATTCAGTTTATCGTCCTGTTGGGTACGGCGTGGATGAGGACATCCCATGGATTACATGGAATAGAAAGCGGTTGCTATGGCTGCCGCCTGACTATCGACAAAAGGTTATAAACAGATTTTCCTTGAAAGGGCCCACCGTCGCAATTGCCGACCAGTTGGGAAACGTTGCTATACTTGGATTTTTGCCATATGGATACTAAACGCGGAAACTATGAATAGTCAAACAAATGACCGATGATGGGGCCTTTGATCTGATCATGTCGTCTTCTAGAGGTCGGAGGACGAAGGAGATTGTATTTTGAGTGGTTCCAATGGTGTATTTGTTGAGTAACGAAAATAGATAGACGATAAATTGAAGTAACTGAGATTCGTCTGGGACTGTACCTGGAAACTTGATATTCAACTGCGTAAAATCAGATGGCAGTGACCCAAAGGGGTTTTTTGACATCCTGGGCCAAGATAGTACTCCCTAGTTCAAAGCTACACTGTGAAAGCAACACACTCGGCTTAAACAAATACTCCCTCATCGTCTTACTTGTACAAGGGACTTGGGCTTTTTGTTTCTGGCTCAAAACCGCACCGATTAGGGGACCCAGGAGGAAAAGTTGCTTCATGAGCTCCGCCTCGGCCGAGGCTACAAGGCCACCAACATTATTGAAAGAGTAGGAAGAATCGAGGTTTGACGAACCGAATCAAGGCCCGCATGACCAGATGTAGATTTCTTCTCCGCGATTTCATTACGTGAGCACTTGTTCAGACCTATGGGCGAGGCACATGGATCATCAGGCTAGCTAACGTCTTCAGCTCATCGACTCCAGCCATTTCCTCAAAGGACTATTTTTCCTCAAAGGACTATTTCACTATCATTGCAATCATCTATTCTTTACTGCTATTGTCTGATTCTAATATGTCCTAGACTTTATTTATGATAGGGAAGCGGCGGAGCCTTTCGGTTTCTTTAGTGTGCTAATGTGTCTCTTTTCATTGCTCTTCATACCGCTTCGGGTCTGCGAAAAAATGCATTAGAACCGCGACTACTGCAGAATTCAAAGAGTAAAGCTTTTTGTGTGGCACAAGATTGGTTACGGCATGGATGAAATGGTGCATTGTGATGCAGTTGGGAAGCTTTGTCGAATGTGGAGATTGTGTTGCGTGACATCAGACATAATGCTTATTGTGCAGTACAGTATCTACTGCACTGCTATTAAGTGTATAACTTTGATCTATCAAAAGGGCAGCTATTAGATATAAAATAGAGATGCCCTAGTAGTGAACTTGGGGTAGGCTTATCCATACATATCAAACCCCGTACCCTGGGATACAGTCGAAAGAAACATTTAGTAAACTGACCTCAACTATAAGTAAAGCTTAGAGATAAACTTGTGATAGTGTAGCGAAAAGACTCCTCTCATCTTTAGCCCTAAATGATATCACAATACTGGTCAATTCTTTTTATAAGAATTTCTGTTGACTTGGGAGACTGGTGTAAGTCTTTCTAAGCACGTGCATAGATAGAGGAATATTGAAACAATGCACATAAAGAATGTCGGTTTCAACATCTTGTCCCCATATTACAAGCTTGCGGTAAGAAAGTCTAAAAGTGCATTATTACATATAACTTATAAGACAGCCTCGTTCAACCCACCCAAATTGTCAGCCATCAATTCTTTCACTGAGCTTGCCTCTTAACGAATCCCCATAATTACATCAGCCCTTCACTATGGCTTCATCAGAGGCTTATCAATGATGTGATGCACTATACGAGGCCCGCCAAGGTGGAATGGCGGTGCATAGGAGAGAGGACTAGCTTGAGCGTCACGGGATTCCGCACCGCTTATGTGGCATTGTAGAGAGTAACCAGCGGATAAGTCAGAAGGGTGCGCGTACGGTACAACAATGACAGCCCGGGCAACCTTCGAGCCAGAAATGTGCTTTGGAAACAGTAAGCCATTGTACGACGGGCGCCTCCAACAAGCTATTGGGATCTAGGAGAGGGCGAAGAGATAGTTATAGGTCCGAGCTGACAGTAGGTAGATGGGGAGATACGTCTAGACTGGACTGAGATAGAGCTAGTACAGATGCTTGGATGATACTCCCGTAGGAGAAGAAATAACCCCGGTATCCTGCAGCTTTCTGCAGATCTCGTCCTGAACCTACGTCTCCAGTAGAAGGAAAAGAAGAAACTGGCCCATGTGGGAGTTAGTGACAAGCGCATGGAAGAGGCGAAATATCGTATCAGGGGGAGGAGAACCCGCAAATGAGAAAGTCAGGATGCATCTGAAAGCGCCGGACGGACTTAATAGGCCCCAACTATTCGAACCGAGGTCTTCCCAGGTGTATGCAGTTGTGAGTAACTTACTCCAGACAAGTCTAGGCGTTTCTTTGTTGCGGTCGATAGTCCTTGTTGTATACGGGCGCAAATTTGGTCAACATTGCAACACCCCACCGCTTCCATACACCCCTGAACTGTTAAGGACTCAAGCAACATGTCCGTCCATGATCCGACACACGAGCGACATTGTGCAACGTCAACGTCCCCGCTCTGGGGGATGGATCAACTGCCAAGACGTTAGCACAATGAATGTATCCGTAGGTATCTCACCGTATAATCTGCTGCGCCTCGCTCCCATGTAAGCCCACTCAGTTTCATCCCCCGATTGTATGCATCTCGGCATGCACCTTGCCTGGGGCTCCCCTGACTTGGCAGCCTCATCACAGGCAGCATATAAAACATAACACGGGTCTCTCTCTCCTGGTGTGAAGGAGGCCTCCAGGAGTTTTCTATGCGCCTATGGGGACACTCCTCCTTGCGCTGAGGCCATGTGTGGGCCATGCCGACCGTTATGATTTATCCGCACGAGGGCCAAGCCGGTGCCGTCGTGCCGAGCCATAACCCTGCACCAAGTGCGGGTCCAATGTGAGCGAGCACCCGCGCGTTAACAGGAGGGACTCAGGAGGAGGAGATTGAAGAGGCGGTGGGCTGGCTTACTGCACAGAGTCGTGGCAGCTCCAGCGGCTCATGGCGGTTGACTCGGCCTTGGCTTCTGTCGACGTGCAGCTTGGCTTGAGGGGTGATCTCCTCGCTCTGCACAGGACCCTGCGTGAGGCCTCTCGAGCAGAATGAGATGTGACTTGTAGCGATGGAGATATAAACCCTCGTCTGCCCCAGGCTTCAAGTCGTCTTCTCCATCAACATCCCAGTACAGTCTTTCTCCTATTTTCATCTCAAGCCTACTACAACCGCAACCATGGTCAACTTCCACCTCAGCTCCCAGAACATCGACCTGGTCGACAACCACATTCTCGTTTGCCAGTGCAGTAACGGTGATGGCGAGTATGTTGACGCCCAGCTCGACCTGGACTACTACATTGGAAACGACGACGGATCCTTCCAGTGGGGTGGTGAGAGTGAGTAAACACCGCTAGATGACGTCCATTTAGTATTGGTTGGTACTAATATCTCCGTCCCAGACTTCTCTGGCTCCGCCTCTGATGTCTCCTTTTCCCTCGAGGGCGATGATGGTGTTCCCGTTCTGCGCGCTAGCCTGAACCCCATGGACGGAGATCCCGTTCCTGCCGACCTCAACCTTGCTGAGTGTATTGGCAATGACTGCGGTGTTTTGGTCTTTGGTATGTCCTTCCCGATGTTTGCTCCTCATGCCATGCCGTACTAACCCGCTGTGTGCCATCAGTTGCCCCGTAGAGAAAAAGTCATGAGAAGCATGGGTGGAGGCTTAGGAAAAACAGCGACAAGAAAGCAATATGCTTCAGTGGATAGTATTGACAAATTTTAAAAAACAAAATATCTCACGAAACTGTTCTAGAAATCCCGCCGTAGACAAAGCTCATGGGGACGTTCTGGAAAATCAAGCCCTCCTGTAAGCGCATATAAAGATGAGATACGCATAAACCAAATAACTAGCTGAGGTCTCATTAGCTGAAGTAAGATAGTTTGACATTACCAATAGTGATCCTGATCTTAGACTATCTGGCATTTTTCCTTCACAACATCCTCCCTTTCAAACTACTCATTACAAACAGGTCACATTAGATCCGCAAGGACTGTATGTGTTGGCCTAACTGCCTATTCTTGCAACTTAAGCGCCGTCCATATCTACGACTCTCCAGGCATCCGCCTGCCAGTTAACTTGTAAGGCAACACCTTTAAGGGTTTCTAATTCTTAAAATAGATCTAAATATCTCTTTCAAAGGACCTGCAGTACCTTTCGTGGCCCACTACCCAGTCATCTTTTCAAAAGACTTGGTTTGCATTGGTTAACTCCCGATACACAGCCATGTGTTGGATAGCTCCGGTAAACTAGGCCTGAAAGAGTCGCTTATCAACATAGTGAGTAAGCTTTCTCATAGTCTATACCATCGGCTTTCACAGACTTTGTCAAAGAAGGGAACCACAAAGACTTGAATGAACGTGTACGTTACAGTTAAAGTTCTCAGAGTCGGAATCACCACCACCTCTGCGTAGCCCGCCAGTTCATACTTGAAGTTGTGTTTTTCTTATTGGCAGAGCTTCGCCATCTCTTGAACTCGTTGTCCTTACGATATGAGCGCTAAAAATCAAAGCCAGAACATGACCATGTCAAACCATGTCCTGGGCCAATTCACGCGCTAGGGGCTCAGCTGATATATCCCACAGCCCATCATATCAGGATAAATCCTACTATTTACTATACAGCCACTGCTACCACACGAGCGCTCCTTAGGTTTGGGCTGCCGGCAACATGATGCGGAACTCGCCCTAAACGGTACGGCCACCTCTGGTCATATCGCTCGGAGCCAAGGAAATAGTCTCGGCGATACCGCTGACACCGTTGTTAGAAGCCGCACTATTAGGAGGCTCGGGATTGGTTGCTGGGTGCGTAAATCGTAGACCTCGAAAGAGTCCTTTGCAGGGTCGGGAGGAATAAGGCCATTCCTTCAGATTTGGTACGCTCGATGTTTATCATTAATATCTACACTTAGAAGACAATCGACCGAGCATTCAGAGCTGTGAAGCTTGTTGGTTGCACTGGTAACGGTCATCATTCATGCGCCCACCCATCTAAGTATAGTGGTATCGAAACATGATGAGGGAAATAGTTTGACGTATGGCATCCATTCGGAGCAGGTTGAGCCTGCTTCAATCAATTCATCCGCCTCTTATGCAAATTTCAAACTTGCCCTTACTCACCAAGCGACTCAAATTTGAGGAGAGCCGTTCTGCCAGCAGGTCAGCCAGCGATCAAGATGTAATTATGATCGCATCAAAATTGCGACAAATTCACAGCCTGGAAAATTTCCAGTTACCTACATTGATCCATCCAAACATGTTCGATACGAGCTCTACCAGCATTCCAACAGTGCTGAGGGTAGCATTTTGCTGCTTGCGGATGCCGGTTTTGATGTCTCGGGCAGTCACACATTGGACTAGATTCACGATACATGCCTCATCACAATTCGGATGTTGCCCCATAGGTGCCCATCTACAACACTCATAGTAACGAATACGCCTCTCAATCCACTGCCATATGACAGTGGGAGAGGGCTGTTTGATCATTGGATCCGGTGGAGCCGTCCGCAAATTTGTGCTGCAAACTCTGGAAATCATGTACTCGGGCAACTTTGTACAATAATACCTTCACATCCATGGAGTTCCTACAGGCCGTATAAAATGATATCTATAATGATTGCGGACCCCACCCCGGGAAGGCCATGACAGGGCCAATGAAACACTCTCTATAGAGATATGCATGCTACGGATGATTATTTTATGGCTGCCTATGTTTATTTATGGGGCTCTCGATGATGAAAATGGTCAGGGAGTTATGGGGTGTTAATAAGTAGGTGCGATAACTGGTTTACATTTAGAGACATCGCTAAGAACGCTTGTGACAACATCACAACACACTGAAATCGAGCGACGGTCGTTGGGCCTGCCTAATGAGATAAAGAAGTCTTTTGGTTTCCGTTCTGCCAGGCTTCTAATAAGGTCGACGACTGGCTAATGATTTCCATTACCTTTCTTAAGCTGTATTGAGAAAGTTGGGGACAGCGCGGATGCCCAGTTCCATCAGAACGGTCCCAGGAGCAGACTGTCGGCGAACTTGGCTCAGTGGTTCTTGAGATTACTACAAAGAATGCGATCGCCTGCTCGCCGATCGCCTACTCGCCCTGTGCTTTTGCTTCAGGCAAGGCCAACAATGCCGTACGTGTCGACACACACACGACAGTGTGAGTTCCGTGGTCCAGCGCCGGCATAGATCCATACGATCTACCGGCAAGGCAACGAATAATGAGGGCGGACGATATAAAAGGAATAGTCATCATCCATCAAATATGCCGCCCCTAAATGGGGCAAACGTTTACTTAATAGCGTCTGGCGAATGGTTTGGCACGAGGCTTTGTCAACTGCCGATCTTCCGCCCATCTCCAGAACCGTACTAGTCACAGCCGGATAAGCCCTTCCCGAAAGCTCGGGGAGATTGCCTGCCCGGAACTTGCGGCTTAGATATGATTCTGGCGTTAAAGTTATCACTAGATCGTGGCTTGCCGGGATGCCGTGCCTATGTTGGAAGCGCTCTTGTTTGAATAGGTAACGGGATGTGTCAAAGGGATCGTTGCCAAAGATGTCAACAACAATTTTTCTCCTCAATTGGCTAGTGAGGGATGGTCATATGCCATGTGGAAAATGAAGAACTTTCAAACCACATTATAATTTGGTTCACGAGGAGGTTGAACTGCCACAGTGGTGGTTTTGTGAGGCTTTTGATTGAACTTCTAACATACAATGGGTAAGAAACCCGAGTTCGTGCATTGAATATACATTATCGCCTCTAAATCATTAGAATAATAGCTACAGACTAAACTGTAACCCCAGGTGGCCTTCATCTGCCTGCACACCCTATTAAGAAGTAAGGATATATGGATGGGTTCTCGACATTTAAGAAATCTGGTCATTTGTTAGCTACCCGCTTATTAAATCAGCGCTGGGCGATAATTACCTCAATGATGGCAGGGCCAGCAGCGACGGTGTCGTCGGAGACAGCATCCTTGCAGCTGGTGAGGACGACGTAGGTCTGACCAGCGAAACCCTCGGGAATCTCAACGGAGAAGCCACCATCAACGGCCTTGGCCTCGACAAAGGTGGGGCCGGTGACAGCGATGAAAGCAGCGTAGACCTTCTGGCCCTCAGCGCCCTTCAGGGTGTATCCAGGGGTCATGAGAGTGACGGTAGAGCCAGTCTTGACAGCCTCCTTGCTGGGAGCCATAGCCAACTTGGGGAAAGCCTTGACGGGCAGAGCAACGTTCTCCTTGGGGCAGCTGACGATGAAGCCCGAGGCAAGGGAGTAGACCTCGTTGTAGCTCAGAGGAGCATCGAAGGCCTGGGGGAAGGGAGCCTGCTTGATGTTGGCGCGGATGTAGGAGGAGTGGCGGGCCTCAACGGTGAGGATGGAACCGGCAGCGGTGAGATAGGTCTTGCTCATGATGTCGGCAGCAGCGCCGAGGTAGGCCGAGACACCGACACCCTCAAGGATGGAGGCGGTAGCAAGGAAGCTATCGACATCGGTAACGCCAAAGTTGTACTTGCACGCCTTGACGGGGGAGGCACCAGCAGCTATGGAAACATGGGTTAGCATACCTATGCTTTTTTGTTTGGTTATCGAATCGGAGAGCTTGACATACCCTTGAGACCCTTGGTGAGGAAGTCAACGTGCGACATCTCATCAGACGACACCTTCTTGATGTTGTTGTAGAAGGTAGAGTCGTAGCCAGCAGCCATGAAATCCTTCTCGGTGAAGTTGGCAAGACCCTCACGATAGAAGTTATCCTCGAGGTGCTCGAGAGTAAGAGCATAGTTGAGGATGACAGCATCGTTGATCTGAGAGGCACGCTTCTGAACCGCGGGAGCGGCAGAGACGAGGCCAGTGGCCGCGAGGGCAACAGCAGCAGTTGAGAAGAACATCTTGATAGTGTGTAAGTGATGGAGGGTATTAACGAATTAAGGCGGTAAGATGTTTAAGAAGGCTGGAGGAGTGTCAAAGTGCTTGTGTTGATGAGAGGGATGAGATCGATTGAAGGGCGAGTCGGTGGCTCTATTTTATCTACAATGAGACCCTTAGCAACAGCAAGCATTCGCGATGTCAGACTGTGTTGAATTGCCCCCAACATGAACGCGCCCATAATCTCCCTCCCTGATTTCCCGTTGTCGGCCACTTTCCTCTCCGTTCCGAGCTCTCCGCCTTCTCGGAGCTAGCCTAGCATAGCTAACAATCAAGTAAATCGGAGGCTATGCAGCAGAAGCTAGCCCAAAGTCAGCGCAATATTGAGTATGCTAAACTGTAAGGAGGTTCTCCCACCATCGCCACAAACGTCATCGTCAGAACGGGCCCCCGCAGACACGCTAGGCACATCTCCAATCGTGATTCTGGCGATGATCGCCAGGAACTTGGGGTATCCGGGGATCCACACGGCATCTCAATCTCCCGTGCTCTTCTAGCGTTGAAACTTTTTGTTTAGATTGGCCCAATTGGGCGTCTATCGAATGCCGGCTCGTCTCATCTCCGGCAGACTATTACTGTACTGTAGCGCACCAACGCCATCTAACGTTGTCTAAGAGTTAGCTCACATACCTCCAACCGCGTGTCTTTGATTCCAAGATTACTGTTATTGGACATAACACGGAATCTCCACTAGCCGAACACATCGCCCCTGTTGTTGGGCTCGGCTGACCGGGCAGATAATATCTCCAAAGTGCCGAGTCTGGGGTTGAGACAAGAACCATGGCCCAGATTATCAATAGTACGCAGGAGTAGGTCCGAGCGACATGTTTGCTCTAGGCTAGCTCACGTTTCCGGCTTGATTTGTTCCGTTTACCTGGGAAATGAACCTGATCAAGTGTCAACTTTTGGTCGTTGATATCCTATACTAGAGTCTAGCCACTTCTCCTGGTTACCTACTCAATGCTCATAGTTCATAACTCCCATCCTCTGCTGTCTTGGCTCCCTACTGCTTTTTTGTTGCAATCACTCTCATATACCATCAGTCATTCGCTTTTGTCTTGCAGTCATTTCACAGCCTCAATACCACTCCGCAACC
>JAAVUK010000515.1:0-37134 GCA_014899095.1 Fusarium buxicola
CTCCACTCGCTCCGCTTCTCCCTCTGTGTCCAACACTTCTCGCATCTCCGACTCAGGCATTCCGGGCCTATTTGCGGCGCTTGAAGCCAGTATAATCGAGTAAGAGTATCTAAATACCTAATAAACGGAAATGAGATCGCTCGGGGCGAACTGATGAAACCGACAGGGAACACGGCCAGCTCTAACAAGGTGTTTGCCTATCTCACACACACACACACACACACACACACACACACACACACACACACGAAAATGTATTGTGTGCAACATTCGTGCTACGCTTCACGTATTTGAAATTACCTTCCTTCGTGTTCAAGCGCAAGTGGCCAAAACTCCGTCCGGTCTCATCGTGACACAGCATAAATCATCCGCCTTTCCTGAAACCTCAGCGGGCCGCTTCAAAGTTGCGCGCTCAATCACAAGGAAACACACGTTTGTTTTCAGAGCGCATAGTTTTTACTGTGGAGTGGTTTCTATTTTTCCTTCCTCGTGCTGGTACTGTATGAGATGCTATAGTCGTTGGTATACAGCTGCGGGTGTGCTCTCTATCTAGACTTTCCTGACGCCTTCGCCAAACCGAATAATATCCGAAAACTCATCGTCTATCTAACTTGTACAGCCTTTTCAAAGATAACAGGGAGAATCTATCGTGAATCTTACATGGGGGTGGGTTTTGTCTCCAGCAGGACCAAGGACAGGGTGAGCATCAGCCCTCAAATACTTCATGCTGCAGCTCAATACCGAAATCTTGCGCAACATCCTTCATCCGCTTCTCCATCTCATCCTCCATTCCGCCTCCCAGGTCCAGCCACTGCCGCAACTTGAAAATGTAAAAGGCCACATCCGATACGGCCATGACCGTTTTGAAGATGACGTGCCGCCAGCGATTGCGAAGTCGCTGGCTTAATGGCAGCTGAGGGTCTTCGAATAGACTGCGACTCGCCCATTCGCCCATCATCTTGATACGATTTACCGGCGAACCCAGGTATTGGTTGTTGCCCTGCACAATACGCATGTTGCGGCCGATGAAGATGAGCTCCTTGGGCCATTTCTCCTCGTCCGTCAGGATCTCTCGAATACCCTGCTTCATCCGCTGCTGCAGCGCGTAGTGTCGTTCCGCCGGTGTCTTACCCTCTAGCTCCTTCATGAGCCCCTTGTGCGTTCGCATGTTACCACCCTCATACGGTCGCAGCAGCGTCGCGCTCGCAAACAGGTCCGCTGCCTTGATACCCCATTCTTCCGTCACTTGCCCGATCGTCTTGTTATCAAACGTCATGAGCGCCTTCCAGAAGGTCCCATATTCGTGCCGAAATTTCTGCGACATGTACACGTACAGGCCGTGGTCGATAAGCACCAGCTCTGCTCGGCCGTTGGGAAGCCGTCTGATAAAGATGTTGCCCGGGTGCGGATCACAGTGGACGACACCCCACTTGAAGATCTGTGCGGAGAAGAGGTCCACCATGGTCGTCATGACTTCTTGCGTGGATAACCCCAGTCCGCCTCGGCCGCGACGGCCCCGCCATTCCAGACGCTCCGGCTTGAGCATCTCCTGGTACGGTCTCGTCCGGAGCTCTCGCCGGGCAGCATCAATGTCGACTTCGGGCAACGGGCTTCCGGCGCCAGGGGAGCCCTTACCATGACCTCCGAGCCACCTAGACGTCATAGACTTCTTATCCCAGAGCCTCACTCCCTCGATCCACTCTGTTACCAGGACTCGTCTTGTCGTGAACTCAGGGTACACTGTGGGGATGTAAACACGTCCCTTGAGGCTCTTTTCTCCATGGACTAAGTCACGCATCTTCTCTGAGTTCTTGGCTTCGTTGACGAAGTCGGTCTCCAGCTCGAGTCGCTCGGTGATGAAGGGTACCAGCGTGTACAGTGGCAGGTCGAACCACTTGGAGTAAACCCATGTCACGGTCCTGTCCATGCGTCAGTAAATGCACGGGATTGCTATGCCATAGGTCGGGACAGTGTCAAGACTCACTTGAACGCCCACAGATCCCACGAGATCTGCTTGGCAATCTCTCGTTTCTGGATCTTGATGGCCACCTCTCGGCCGTCTGGGAGCCTTGCCCAATGGACCTGTGCAACACTCGCACTGGCTCGAGCTTTACGCTCCATCAATCCCATGCCCTCCTTGCCCGTGAAGCTAACGCCAAACACCTCTTCGACACTCTTTCCAAAGTCCTGCCGTATCACTGCTTCGACGTCCTTCCAGTCGTCTTGCGGCGCATCGTCAAACATGCGTCCGAACATCTTCTGGAACTCCGGCGGCAGTACGGCGCTTTGCATTGCAATAGCCTGTCCAATTTTGAGATACAGCCCGCCATTGGCGCGAAGTAGGTGGAACAGCCGCTCGGCGTTGCGATTGTGCAGATCCTGGACAGTCCCGCCCGTGAATGGCTCCGGCCGGAAGTTGACCTTGTAGTCGAGAGCGACGAGCAGACCGGTCCCGAAGGTGCGCATCGAGCGCCCGAACCCGGAGGAGTAGATCTGGCGGTCCGCGAGGTATATGGCGCCCCCGACGGCGGAAATGATCAAGAGTTTCCGCGCCCACCGCCGGCCCCGCTGGTACTCATTTGCTCTCTTGGGAGCGCCGAGCTCCTCGGGCGACGGTGGCCGCATGGCCTGGAAAGGCCCTCCGGATTGTAGTCTTCGGCATAGGGGGACGACGGAGGCGGTGGGCCGGCGACGCAGGGCGGCTCGCGCCGAAGGGCCTAGCATGCCGTTGCGCAACATGCTGGCAATTATCGGTCGTGGTCGGTTAAAGGCGACGCTACATGGATCGATGCGAGAAATCGCACACGGAACACGGTAGAGCGAAAGACGAGAGTATTGCGAAGTCGGGTGTGAAAAGGCAACGCAAAAAAGAGCGAGATATGTTCTATGCAAGGCCCGGAGACATGACGTCCGAGACAAAAAATCGCCGGGGCAGAGCAGCTTATCGCCGGGGCGGTTCGGGGAATTTGGTTGGCGGCACGCGACCTTGTCCGCGGGGTCGGAGTTGAATCACGCCGATTTCCGACTCGGGGTATGGCTGGCTCCAGCTGCTTCGCCGGTAGCTAACAAGGCTCTTAGGATACCATCGACAATTTTCTCTGCACACATTCTATCTTGACGCTGTCTCAGTCGATTTGTATTCTATGTTGAGCATTTAGCTCATCTTCTTGCTTTTCTTTCTCGACAAGCTGAGTATGACCTGCCCGCGATCCGGACTGTATAAGCCACGCCAACGTGGACTCGTTTTGATTGTCAGCGTCATTGACATTGGCGTAATCACCAAGGTTTAGTGCAAAAAGAACAACACGAACGGGCAGCCTCTTCACAATCCTAACCACAAGATTATGCAGTAGTAACGAGACGGGCAGAGCCTTTGCTATTTGTCACCGAGTTGTGATAGTCCAGGTCTGCAGGGTAGGCATGGGTCAAAAGCAATGCCTGAAACATCTACACCCTCGTCATTACAGCTTGTCTCTAGACTGGTATCTGTTATACTACTGGAGCCGGTAAAGAGGCTGCATGCTATGAGGAGCAAAGGCAGGCATAGGTAAGCGCGTTTCTGGCCATTTAAGTGCAAGGCAAAGCAATTGTAACTCGCTGGTTGGTCTGACTGCTTGTCTGGAAGGGAGAGAGTCTCAACCGCGTCGTGAAAAGCATCACCAGTAAGTAGATGACATAGAACCAGCCTTCCGTCGAACAAGGAGCTGCCTAGCATCGCTGGTAATACCAGACTAGAAAATCGCCATGTACGATAGCATACATACCACGCAGGCGCCAAGGCAATATCGTAGCTGACCCGGGTCAGTTAAACAACGACTGCACTCCAGAATCAGCCAACATAAACATCAGAATAGTCGTAGTGTGAACTTCCTTATAATACACATGGATTTGGCTACTGGGTAGGTTGTAAAGGCTCCCTTATTAATGCCCCAAACGAGCAGTATATTTTGGCAACCTTAATACCGCCGTGTCACACGTGGATGAAAGTGCTTAGCTGTACTCAGTATCTGAGACCCAACTGCGTGGTGTCGGCCCTTATTGGTTGAGTTCCTCGTGCTCAATACGAAAATATAACATTGTGCTACGTATTTAGACATCACTCGGGCTTGCAAGCCAAACCAGCCAGCAGTGGTCCAGTTCTCATGTTGAGAGCGATCTGAAACTCGAAGATCTGTTACAGGCTTGTAGCCCACCAGCAGATGCCGAAACGTGGAGCCTTATGCAGCTTGTCTCGTCTCAGCGGGGAGAAGCTCGTTGCGTTACTAAAGATGGTTCACTGCCCTGTTCGAATGCGAATGCTGCGTGGCTTGAGGGGGTCCACTCAAAGGAACATCGGCCCGTTACAGACCTAGAGCGTCCGTGAGCATGAATGTTTAGCCCGACTCGTCACTACGGATACGTACCAGAGACTTGAGCCGCCTGACATTGATTCGTCCATAGCGCGCGGGCGAATGACAATTGACTTTCATGGCTTCTCGGCCGGGCGATGGGGAGATCATGCCGAATGTCGCGGGCGTGACGCCAGAATGAAACTTTTCTCACGCCTCGACAGTCGAGGCTGAACGAGCGTGTACTCGCAGGAGCAATATTGAAACTCGTGAAGAATAGAATTTCCCAGAGGGCTGCCTGCTGACATCGTCTTGAATCCAAGTTCCAAGCCTGGACCCCATATTGACGCGAATTAATTGGCCAGATCGCCGGTCCCAGAGTTGTTGTCTCAGACAGGGTCAAGGCCACAAGGCGATGCTGTCACTGCGTTTGCTGTTGAGGAGGAGGAGAAAACGATCCGGATAGATGCCATTGTAGTTAGTAAATTCTCGTGTGAAGAACAAGGTGTGGGATCCATGGTTGAGATTACCTCGATGCAGTTGTACATACGTACTTGGAAGGGGCTGCGAGCCGAGTCGAAATCGGGCAAGGACGAGGAAATTGGATTACATCGAACAAAGACGCGTGAGAGCATTCGTACGACACAGTATTCAAAAGTGATGCCTACGACGCGCGCGATTGGTGGGTGGGCTTCTTCCAACGGGGAACCTAGCGGGACAGGGGCTAGCCTTTCCGCCGTAGCGATAACGTGCCTGGGTGGGGGCGTTGTTGGAGATGGATGGTGGGATGAGCCTTGATGTGAGCCAATTTAAACTCGTCGCTTGTCTCGTTTGCAGTATGCATCTACCATTGGCGCGAACCTTGAAGCAGAGTTAAGTGTAGCAGCTTTTGTGAAGAAGAGGAAGTCATGGTAGAATGAACATCATCAACCCTGGGAATGGAGAGGTAGAGAACCTATGCCCGCTCATTCACGCAGTGGACCAGGCTGCTCTTGCCAGGCACCACCTCCCAGTGTGGGTGGTCTACTATGGACCGGACTACGTAGGGCCCGACACCAGATAAATTCACTAAACTGGCCCCTGGAACCTGGGCGAGGACATCAGCCCAGGGGAGAGCTACCTAGCCAGGCAGTCCCACCATGGATCCATCCCTGGACTAGTGTCCACTGTTCCCCCAGCGCCAAGCTAGCCAAGCCACCCAGCCCGGCCAGCCAAGTTTGAAAGTGCACTTCAGTCAATTATCCGTACACCCCAAGACTCCAGACCCTTCCCCTCCTCGATGCTTGCCAGAACACACCCGTAACGTCGTTCATTCCATTATACAGGAGTAACGACGTCGACGACAACGATCTTTAACGACCATCGGGCGACCACGATCAAAACATTGCGCGCACCGTTTCTCAAGTCGCGAATTCATCGCAGCTCATTCTATACCGCTGTGCGCTACAACTCGAGTCTCGCAACTTAGGCCTCATCCAAGGACCCTCGCCGATTCCTATCGTCAAGACCGACGCGCAAGAGTCTAGAATAGAGACGAGAGAGGAATATTCAGTGGGGAGAACATATCGATTACAGAAAGGAGGATTGGATCAACGCCACGAGTCGAAGAGCTCTCGCGCTGCTCTTGTTGACTACGCACTCTATCTATCTCAACAAACTACTCTTCTTTACCCATGACACTCATCAACGCTGCTCTCGCCAACGCGCTTCTCGAAAGAGTTCAACGTTGAATCATTACGTTGCCCCGTCCCCGCGTCTCGACGACGTCGGCCGCTCGCTTTGCTGTGTTATTCCCAGGCTTCAACTAGGCGCTTAGCGCATCACCATCATGTTGCGGCCATCGACACCGTTGTCGATATTGCTGTTTGCAGCGTTTGCGCTGCTTCTACTCGCCGTTCTCTCTACTCCTGTCATCAAGGCGATACCGTTGAGTGACTTCGATGGCGTTACCTATGGCGTCTTTGGCTATTGTGAGAATGGAAAGGGATGCAGCAGTATTCGGATTGGATATGATGCTGGTAAGTTTCAAACAAGACGAAGACGCAATGGTGATAGCCAGAAAACTGACATATCCGTAGAAAAACTAGCTGGAGATAACACCCAAGCCTTTCACTTACCTTCTGGTGTTCGCAACACACTCTCACCTATCCTTGTTGTGCACCCAGTCGCAGCATTCGTTACTCTCGTCTTGTTTATCATGGCAGTGGTGTCCCACATGCATGGCCCATCTCACTCTACGAGATACCTGCTCATCATCTTCGTGTTTCTCTTTATCGATTTCTTGATTTGCCTGTTGGCCTTCTTGATCGACGTACTCATATTCGTGCCGCATTTGGCATGGGGTTCGTACCTGGTTCTCGCTGCTACCATTCTGGTCGCCATGAGCGGAGTGATAACCTGCGTGATGCGTCGTACTCTGATCAGCAGGAAAGACCGACAGAGACGCATTGAAGAGAATGCCGAAATGAGTGGCGAGAACTACTACAACAGAAACGCTCAAGGCAAGGTAGCAGCTGCAGCCGATGTTCCTGGGCAACCGACTTTGCCTTCGGTGAGCGGCGGTAATGGTGTTCATGACAACCTTCCCTCCTTTGCGACTTTCGAGCAGAAGAACAGAAGTGACCAGACCAGTGAAGAGAACATTCCCCTCACCCGTCGGACCACGTCGAACCGATCCCCAGCCCCCCCTAATGAGGCCGCCAGCGTCGGTGAGGTTGCCGCTTTTAACAGAAGCCCGCAGAGGCAAGGGTCTCATGACCAGTTTGGAAACCCACTTCATGATGTTCCTGACCCATACGCGAGTCGAAGAGGACCTTCGCCCAGCATGAGCACTCGTGGGAGAGGGGGCGGAGGCTCATATCGCGGCGGACGAGGCGGCTATGGTCGTGGAGGATCCGATAACTATGGCGCCCCAGCACGTGGCCGCGGAGGCTATGGACCTCCAGCAGGAAGGGGTGGATATGGACCTCGAGGAGGTCGAGGAGGATATGGCCCACCACCTAGAGGGGCCTATGGCACAGGCGGAATGAGAGGAGGTCGCAGCCCGCCTCCAGGATACAACAATGCGCCATACGATGAGAGACCATCTCCTGCCCAAGCCTATGGTGTTTACAATAACCAGCCACTGGATCCATCTAATGGATACAGCTCGACAAATCCTTCGATGCCCAGTGTCAATACTGCTGGATACAGCGCTTACACCCCCGAATCCGCTTTGCCGCGAGCCGAGTCTCCGCCACCTTTGCCGGGAACTGAGCCTGCTACTGTAGGTGGTCGGGCAGTTGAAATGGATGCGTCTCCAGCGGGTCAACGTCACGAGACGGGAGAATACGGACAACTGAGAGACAGCGACGCGGATGTGGCTGGCATGATCGGTCTGCAACAGGGGCGAATCCCGGAGCGACATGATACTTATTTGAGCGATGGAAGCAAGTATAGCACCGATGAGTACGACACCTGGTCTCCTACCCACCTTCGAGATACTGACTTGACAACAGACAATATGCTCCACCTCGAGCAGCCTGGAACCAAGGTGACGGGCGCAATTCGCCCCGAGCTCCATCTCCTCTGGTGATGGGTCGCCCAACAGCTGAGCTTCCTGGACGAAACACCCACCCTGTCGCGCAGCAGACTACGACGGACGGAAATAATTACTACGAAGACGTTGATCCTCGCTTTGCCTCTAGTACACCTCCAGCCACCAACAACCACCTCCAGCCACCTCCGATTGAGCCCATTTATGAGGATGTTCATGCAAACAACGCAGGGGCTCGGAGCCCTGCTGAATCTGAAAGGTCGAACTTTACCTCCATCTCCCAACGTGGCATCAATCCACGTTGGAACCCAAACCCCCCACCGCCATTACCATACCAACAAGGGCCTTCTCACCGACGACCGGTACAGCAGCAGCAGCAACGCCAAGATATGCTCTTGGATAATCCTGACTTCCAACTGCCCAACTCACGAAGCGGACGAGGTCCTGGCATGGTTCCAGGGAGCGCGTACCCGACGGGCGGCTTCTAGTAAATATGTTGCACTAAGGTTCGCTTGCTGGTTCTCGCGTTGACTAGACCACTGCTTCGCTGAGTTTGGGTTCAGTGGATCATGGTGTTTCCGGTGTTCATAACTTCTAAGTCCCTTTTCTTGTCGGGACAATTTTTTTTTTATAGGATACCTACTTTTGCCTTCTCGTACGATCTTTTATCAACCATTAGACTAATAGGAGGTCTGATTTCGTTGGTTACCTGCAGCATTGGAGTTGCAGCATTGAGTATACATAAACTTCTTTCTTACTTCTTCTCGTTCAACTCTTCTGCCTGTGCTGGCGGCGTCTTGCGGCTTTGAGAGTAGTATGGGGGTGACCTCGATCCGGCCAATCGACTGATAGCCGTACCACGTGGCGACGGTCCGAGACATTGACGGGACTTGATTCCGCTTAGGTGAAGAAATGGCTGGCCCTGATATGGAAGAGGATATGCGATCAATGGAAATGCGGATATGACCACGAGCATCTTTGAAGGTGTTGAGTGACGCAGAGAACAAGACGATTCGGGAGGTGAATACTGTTAGCGGCGGTGACGTTGATTGTTGGTGTTTCAATGTGGATAGAGGCTGAGAGACTTTGTGAGTAGAAGATCGTTTCATCGAAAAAGGATGAACAAAGGATAATTACATGATCTCTTGATCTTTCTTCATGTGGCGAATACTCAAGCCGAGGACCTTTGCTCTATTTGTTTGACCTCATATATGTGAGTGAGGGTGGTCGTTGCGTTTGCAAGTGCCCGCAACTGTCAGCCAGCTGAAGGCATCACCACTATATCCACGGTGGCCTGGGTGTTTGTGATTCACTGTCGGCACTCACTTGATTTGTACTTTACTTTCGTCGAGGATTGGGCCATGTCGGCGTAGCATACTGTGGACCATCATGCTTCTTGCTTCATCGTCTTGACCGGGAGGCACGAGGCATAATATTTCTTGATCTTGCTTCACACGATCTCCTCTCTTAGCATTTTTGGATTGCATCGAGCTCCTCGCACTCTGGCTTCGAGAGCTTGATCTGCGAATACTGGGAAGCGCACAGGAAACCGAGAAACGTGGCAGAAACGACTGACTGTTTGCATTCACTTTCGGTTTTGCAGCCTTCGCCGTCTTCTCACTTTCCAGTCACTTTCTCTCCCTTTACCTCACCCATCTGCCTCTTGAAGCTTTCCTACTTCTCACTACACCCCGACCCATCCCCTCTCTTCTAATCTCCTTTCTGCATCTTCCCCCATCAGCAGAGGCATAACATTTACATTTGCAACTTGACTCTATCACATCTTCAATATTTGGAACACACCGTCGCCTCTTGGATCTAGTAAGTCTTAGACTTCTTTCTATGTCTACCATGTACCCCTTCAAGAACCTGCCTGCCTGCCTGAGGCTTCCTTGGCTCTTTCCTTCTCTGCACCTTCGTGATGCGGGTGGGCGTGTGGGAAGGAAGGCGCGCCTGCCCTCGTCGGAGAAGCCCTATCGTTCTTTCCCTCGAAGTCACTTCCTTTTCACTTTTACTGTATGCTTCTTTCTCTCTTTTCTCTCAGCTCAATCTCTTCATCTCCCTTCTCTTTCTCTTATCCTCCACATCACTCTCTGATCGTCAGTCGACATTTTCTTCTCCCAGCAATGACGACACCTTGATATGTCGCTCTTTGCGCTCTCTTTTGTATGGTCGTCTGCCACCGTTTCTTTTATGCGCCCTTGCCCCTTCCTTGACTTCGAATCGCACATTCATCCTCCCCTCCCGTCATTCCTTCGAAGACCACAACCAAAGTCTCGGTGCCCATCACGCCTCCTTGGATGATCTAGTATCTCATCTAACAAGGACCTTCCTCAGATCTCGCAGCATCTCGACTGCCCTTCCCATCTTTGGCAAGCAGGATATGCCAATCTGAACTCACCATGGACAATCTGTCTTCTCCTGGCAGCATCACTTCGTCTACCCCAACCGCGCCCACCTCGGCTTCAAAGGTCACTTACACCACTGCTGGCACTCTGTACAACCCTAGCACCTCTCAGCCATTGCAGCCGCCTGCTCGTCGAGGCCGCTCTCTCAAATGGTCGGCTGGCATTCACACCACTGGACTATCTCTGCTTCCCAAGTCTATCCTCTCGACTCTCCCCCTCAAGACTGGCAGTCGGTCTTCGTCTCTTCAGCACCACAGCCCTCTGGAGGCGAACTACGACCGGTCTGTCAGCCCCTTGAACGTTTCCGACCACGGCTGTGTCAACATGTCTGCTCAAGTCCCTCGCCTTGGATCTTCGGCTACACCATCGCCACTCACCTCCCTCTTTTCTGAGGCTGATCAAGACGGGTTCACCGATGGTGAACAAAGCGAAGAGAGCGAGGATGACTGTGACCTCGGTATGGATCCGTTGTTGAACATGACCGTTAAGTCTCTTCACAACTTGGCTTCGTACCCCAATCCGAACCAGAAGAGAGCTCAGAAGGCCCTTCTTCGGGGAATCAAACCAGCTCTGAGCTTGAAGGCCGTGATACGCAGCGACGAGCCGTCCACTCCTCTTAACCGCCCCGTTGGTCTCCAAGACCTGCTCCAAGCTAATATCGGTTCTCCTACCATGTTGCGCCATGACCAGTCGGAGACTGTTGCCCTTGGTCGGTTCCAGGACGATGCTTTCTGGAACCCCTGTGACAGCAAGTCGTCTGTCATCCAGCCCGGCCACTCGAAGGCCTTTGATCCTGCAGTAGGCGGTACCTCTACCCGTACTACTGGCAAATTTGCTTCTGCAACCCTTGCATCCGGACCGGGAGCCCCGCGACCTTTGACCGCAGGCCCGCCGGGCCAACGTCAGTATCGCCCGTCCACGTTCGAATCCACCTTCAAAGCGCTTCAACCCAAAACGTCGGGCCAGGACGTCGGCCAGGAGGAAGACGATGATGTCCTTGTGATTACTCGCCAAACTCTTCGGCAAGCGGGAATTGATAACATGAGACCCATGCCAAAGTCGCCTTCGTTCAAGCCTGCCGCTTCTCTGACTTCCCAGTCCCTCTCAACAGCACCTGCAACGTCCATGGCCTCTACCAGGGACTTGCTTGCAAGCATCAGCGCTGGAAGACATATGGACACATCAGCTTACGGTTCGACTGAGGACTCTCCATATCCAGGAAGCTTGGCTTCATCCTCCTGGACCTGGCCACCTCCGCCTGCACCTGTTTGTTGGGCGTCGTCTCAAGAATACACTCGGCCTCGATATGTAGCTGGGCCCCCTCTGTGGACGGCCAAGGACCTCGAGGCTCGAAACGACAAGATCAGCCGCGCCTGGTACGCTGGAGCCGACTTTTTGACGGCTGCACCAGAGGACATTGCCTTACAGGTTCAACACCGTAAGGTAAAGGCAGAGTTTGGGGCAGTCGGAGACGGGCGCCCATCGAAGAGAGGTGAGCAGTACCGGCCAATCGAAATCAGTGATGCCAATCGAATGTCGGTGGCAGAGCACGCACGTCCACTGCTTAACATGGCGTTTGCAAATGTGCAGCAGTTCGTGGAGGATGAGTGGCAGAGAAAGCGTGGAGGAGGAGCTCCAGCCATTGGGGCTGCTAAGTGACGGGCTGCTGATTGGAAAGGAAGTCGCTGGCGACGAGTATGAACTATTCAGCACATGGTGCGTGATACATGGTAGCAGGAATGGTTTCTGGGAGGAAATATGAAGATGAAGGTCTTGCATTTACCGGTGCTTGGCTGGGGAGGTTGGATGGACTGTGAAAGCTGGAGCAAGTACTCCGCTCGAATTAGTGACATTCGGCGATGAGGTCTCGGCCTTGAAGTTCACAAAGCTTATGAGGTTGTATTTCAGTTGACTCGTTTACTGATAGTTTATCAAGACGGCTGACTAGGTAGTCATTAGCCGGCATATAAATGGGATGAGACATTGAATCACGATGCGTGCGTGGTTAGAAGGACGTGAGCGTGCTGGAGTTTTAAACGAGGAATCACTTGGATGTGATGATTTGTCGTGCCTGTGGGATCTGCCGGGCGGATGCATCTGAGAGACAAGATCATGGCATGATGATAATCTTACGTGCGGAGACTGGCTGTTGGCATGCCTTTATTTCTGCTTTTGGATACCTAGATTGGAGCACCTAGATTGGAGCTGTGTTGGTGCGGTGTTGTCTGTGGCCCCCTGTAAACGTCACAGAAAGTTATCAGCCACGAAACATACTGTATGTACGGATACGTGCCTAGCTACCTTATCCAAGAAAAGAAGGCTCAGCGAAGTTTGGAAGGTACACAATGATTGGTTGCAGAGGTCAGTACAGATCAAGAGAGCCATGTCATGTTTATTAGGCACGCTACCTATGATGGCACATGAAAGGAGAGGGTGATCGGCGCCCGTTTTTGGGCGCGATGGATGCAACCGGAGGCCGTCACGCCGTCACTCACTCTCCGAAGCGAACCTGGAAGCGACCGGGAGAGACGGACGGGTGTGAGTGGGGCTCATGACGTTTGTCAGGGGCGCCCATTTCCCTCGGGACCTTATCGATTACTTATGCGGCCATGTAATTTCCCATTGAAACGCGTCAAGGAATACTTGCAAGGAGCGCACTGGCAGGCTAATAATAAAGGGTGCGCGCGTGCTCTATTACTCTGTACGATGCTGCGAATTCGGGTTTCGGGGGTTGTGGCTGCTGCTCCAAATTTCCCGCATCCGATTTTTCTGAAAAGGGAGGACGTATCATCCCTCCCGTCCCTCCTGCCTCCAGACGTCTTGGGTCGAGGGCATTTATTAGTCTGTGTCGATCCACTTTTCGTATTTGTTGGCATCCTTTTATTCCTGCCAACTTTACAGTTTCATCATCGTCTCTTCACTTCTATCTCAACGAGTGGTAAACTCTGACACCAACACTGTCGCCAACTGAAATCAAGCGTGCCTCTTTCAAACCCAGTTGCGGAAATCCGAGTCATTCGCGTGGAATCGAACGAGCGAGCCCATACAAGCTACAGACTGCAAATCGGACGAGCAACGAGTAGACTTTACTACCCACCCGACGGAGAAAAGGACACGATAGCGATCGATCGATTCGCCGACCGACACAGAATCGTACAAGAAAAACAAGAAAAAGACAAGACAAGACAAGGCAATACAGCCTGAAAGAGCGAAGCTATCGCCATGGTTTACGTACGGCAACGCGAGCTCCCCGCGCTCCGCGAGTACAAGTACTCGGCAGTCGACCATTCCCTGCTCTCCAAATATGTCCTCAAGCCCTTCTATACAAATGTCGTCATCAAATGCTTCCCTATGAGCATGGCGCCTAATCTCATCACTCTTACCGGCTTTTCCTTTGTCGTCGCAAACTTCCTCACCATGCTGTGGTACAATCCCACGCTCGACCAGGACTGCCCCTCGTGGGTGTACTACTCCTGGGCGTTGGGCTTGTTCTTGTATCAGACTTTCGATGCGGTAGATGGATCTCAGGCGTAAGTTCCTCTGCTTTGTGCGAACTAAAAGCGGGAAGATTCTCGTTTTTGGAGGAGAAAAGGACCCGCGACAGTTGCTGACCGAGTGATAGACGACGAACTCGTCAATCTGGACCCCTCGGCGAGCTCTTTGACCACGGTGTCGATGCTTGCAACACCTCTCTCGAGGTTCTCCTCTTTGCCGCCTCTCAGAACATGGGTCATAGCTGGCAGACTGTGGCCACACTTTTTGCAGGTAAGTCGAGCGGAGCGCCCATAACCCCTTCATTGAAGACACTGACTCTTTCAGCCCTTCTTACCTTCTACATCCAGACCTGGGAGACCTACCACACCAAGACCCTCACCCTGGGCATCGTCAACGGCCCTGTTGAGGGCGTTCTCGCCATTGTCTTCGTCTTCATCCTTACTGGATACATGGGTGGTGCCCACTTCTGGCAGCAGAGTATGCTCCAGACCATGGGCGTGCCGTCGTCCCTCGGTATCCCCTCTCTCATCTACAACTTCAACTTCACTGAGTGGTATCTTGTTCAGGGTACCATCGTCCTGGTCTTCAACACCGTCGAGTCCTCCCTCAATGTCATCCGGTCCCGTCGTGCCCGCGGCGACCGTTCCCGTGGCGCTCTCCTCGGCCTCGTCCCCTTCTTCAGCATCTGGACCATGATCGTCGCCTATCTCTACCTCCAGCCCAAGATCCGCACATGCCATCTCATCCCATTTGCCCTCTTCGCCGGCCTCGTCAACGCCTACAGCGTCGGCCAGATGATCACCGCTCACCTCGTCCACCTGCCCTTCCCTTACTGGAACGTCCTCGGTCTGCCCGTCGCTTTCGGTGTCATCGACTCCATGGGGCCCATCTTCCAGCGTTATCTTGGTTACGGCTGGCCCAGCGCCCTCGGAGATAACGTCTACCAGGTCGCCTTTATGTTCATGATGCTTGGTACCGCCGCCGGCGTTTACGGAAGCTTTGTTGTTGATGTCATTGTTACCATCTGCGATTACCTCGACATCTGGTGCCTGACCATCAAGTACCCTTACGTTGAGAGCGAGGAGAGCCTGGGCAACGGCATGAAGAAGGACTAAGTGCATCGGTATAAGTCATCAACCGACTCATTGCATGAGTTGGTTGCTAAACCACTTCGTGCTCGGCGACGAGGTTACAGATCAACTGGCATCACCCTACTAGGGATCGAAACCGAAAAGGGGCATGTTCCCTGGCAAACCAAATTAATGAGGGGGGCGAGACATTCTAAGGGACACCTCAACCGAAGAAATAGAAAGTTGTGGTATCTGAAGGAGGGTTACCATTTGCATCTCGCATGGATGTAGACGTGCGAGGCTCTAATATAATCAAATTCAAAGAGAAGGGGAAAGGGTTAGCTGTATGCTGGCATTGCATAGGAGGATCTGGTTCTGTCTTAGGTGGAGTTTGGCGCAACGTTTGTGTTTGCTGGAGGCGAGTTGCACATGTCAAAAGATGTAAATTACAGTGCGGCTAGGAGCTATTTGGTTGGTAGGCGCTAGACTCCCTGGTTTAAACGTCCAATTACTTGCTTTTCAAAACCGAAGCGTTTTGTTATCACAGTGTTGTTGTTGAAGTGCTTTTATTTAAACGGCAATTTGCTCACAAGTCCATCAAATACAAACCCAAGAGACGTCGCGAAAGGTGAGACCTCCCCAACCTCGTGACCCAACCCGCGTCTAAGCCTCCCAGTAACTCCTTGTACCTGCCTTGTGCTTCTCGTATACCGTCATCAGACTGTGCACATCCTCCCTGGACACATGTTCGTACGTACCCCGAAAAAGGGCCTGACACCTTCGTCCTCGACCGAACGAGAACCACAAGCATAAAAACGCCACGTCATAAGCCCCGACGGGCGGGGTATCCAATCCGATCCACCAGACCTGCTTCGCCGTGAAATACATCAATCATTGTAGGTTCATATGCGCCCCTATTGCCGCCCTTTTTGCCATCTCGCCCCCATTTACAGAAGGTCGTCAGTGCCACTGGCAACACTCTGTTCAATAGCGTTGGTGATGGAACGCTCTGAAAAGACGGGACCTTGGCCATCACATCGAGCGCAGTTCTTCAGACGCTCACTCACATCGCCAATGTCGACCAGTCCTTTCTTAAAAAGTTCGTGAGAAACAATAAAGTCCCAAGTAGCACCGGCGGCGAGGAGACGTTCGCCGTCATCCGAGGTAACAATGCGGTGTGAGGGGGATTTGTTGCTGTGGTTCTGGAGGACGTTGGAGTAAAAGTCGGTAGGATTAAAGCGCATGGGACCGGTGGTGGGTTCTGGCGAGATGGAACCATGGCCCACGTGCGACGTGGCACGCAGGATCTCGTTCTCGGTGGACATCTTCTGGAGATCTCGCTTCAGACGTTCGTTCTCGAGGGAGGATTGCTGTTGAGCAGCCTCGAGGCCTGCAAGCTTGGCTTCGAGGTCCTTGACGTGTCTCTCCTTTCTCTCCCGGAAGGCACGTTGTCTATCAGAAAGGTATGTTAGCTGGGTGACTAGCTACACTCACATTGTTCGCAATTGCCTGTCAGGACCCTCGACATTGCTGGATGAACCGCTGCAAGGTTGGACTGCCAGATAACGAATGAAAAGCGAGTGGAAGGGGAGACATACGCGGCGCGGTTCTGGGCCTTTCTGCGAGACTGGGCCGGAGTCAGGTTATCATCATCCTCGCTACCTCCACGAGCGGGACCTTGGTCTTCGGGGGAGTCGTTCCTGATGGGATTGTGCTGTTGCTGAGGTTGCTGCTGGTGAGCTTGCTGGACCTGAGCAGCGAAGACGTTTTGACCTGGAGGGGTGGGAGGGCCAGGGAATCCCGAAGTAGGCTGGTGAGGGTTTGCGTTGAAGCCCTGGGATGCGTAATCGAAAGCCTGAAACTGGTCGTTGCGGTTCGTGGGCAGGCCGTCGTAATTTTCCTAGGTGAGAGCAAAGGCGAGTGTCAGCAGAAGAGCACAGGGGGGTTTTGTAGAGATAATTTGCAGGAATGCCGTTGGGAAATGCTGGCAAGACGTTGGGTTTGGAGGCTTAAGATTGATAGAGTAATGCTCAGGTAAGGAACGCTAAGGCAGGGCTGCACCTGGGGGAGTGGGGGAAATCGCGGAGAAGGACAGTAACTGACAGGCGGGGATGCATTAAAGTCGTCGGAGCCAGCAGAATGCGAGTGCGACGGTGTCAGAGGAGGAATCGGCATGAACTGGTGATAGGGCTGCGTGCCCGGGAAGTTGTATTGCCCAGTGAAGTCCATGGCGAAGCTTGCGATGACCGAAGAAGTGGAGAAGACGACGACGAGAGTGAGTGTGGAGGCACAAAATGAGGGACAGGAGCTTGAGATAGATGACTGAAAAGTGACAGAATCAAAGCTCCAGGTCGCCTCAAGGCAGAGAGCTGATTTGGAGTCGGGTGTCGCTGAAGTTGTAGATGTAGAGGTTGGACGGGGATTGGATATAATAGGTACGAGGACGGGAGGACGGGGTGACGGGAGTGAGTGAGGAAGGAGAGACAGAGGGGGGAAAGTAAGGAGCAGAGACGGCAGGATGGACCAGGGCAGGTACGGCAGGTACCAAGTAGAGAGGGAGGAAGGAACTTGAAAGGTAAGTTAGGTAGGTACGGATACAGTGTACCCAGATACAGCACAACGTGGTCCTTGTCTTGTGAACGGGAAGACGGGAAAGGAGGGGCCCTTTTAAGGAAGGGCAATGGGAGGGTGCGAGGTGTGGTGGAATGACTGGGAGCTAGGCGATATCTAGTAAAGCCCGTGTGCAAGAGATTCCACGGCATTTCTTTTAGACATTGGACATGCATATCGCATCCCATGCTAATGGATCTTTGCCCGGGCAGCTGAGAAGCCAAGGCCATGCATGGGCTGTTCTATTCTACTTTACTTTGGCAGGTTCAGATTAGCCTTGACGGAGAATTGCCCCGGGGACTGGAAGAGCCGACTGTTTATCGACTGGATGACAAAGGTTGCATGCCGAGGCTGAAGCGAAAGTAGAAGGAGAATTGAATTGACGGAGAGCTGCAGCAAGGCGGCCGACGTTACTGAACAGCTTATTCGCCCTTTTCCAAGGTTCGAGGTCTCCCCGTTTTACCCGCTATCCGGGAATGAAGCTACAGTACGATCCAACGTGACATGGCGGCACAGCCGTTGAACGGCACGCCCCATTCAGGTCTTTGGGTGGTGTCCACTGTGAGAGGCTGAGAGGTGCGCTGCGCTGCGCTGCGCTGCGCTGCTTCACCGCACCGTACTGCAGGACTAGGAGGAAAAGCAGTATGCCACCTCTTGTATCTTCATATTCCTTTTGCCTGTGTGATCTACCTATGGCATTTTTACTCCATGTTCGTATGGATCCTGCCAAGGGATTCGAACCAAGTTGGAAGCGCAAGGCCAAGAACCATGGAACACCGGGCTCGGATATGCCAAGATCTATGGACTCGAAGTGGGCGCCAACCTCTACTAGAGCATCAATGATCAATGGAGCGAGCGTCCGGGGCTACCCTAACCCGGTTGCGTGTCAATCTCCAGGATGGGGAAACCATACCTTAAACGGTCGCTTTTATCCTGCACTTTTCGACAATCTATATTGCCCCTCGTCTCTCCGACTTATCGTTATTAGGCCTTACCGAGTACGTATACGCCTTTTGCTTCTGGGACAATGTGGGCCGGACGCTTAGACTACCTTGGTAGGCCGGACTATCAATCATATGAAGTTGACGATGGGGAGCTGCGCTTCCCATGGATTTCTGCGGCTTTGAGAGAAACCTTTTCAATGAGATGACAATTTTTGCTTCTAGCTTGTCCTCGGGTGGTTGTTTCTTCTGGTATTGGCCTTGAGTCGTCTTATTAGCCTTGTCAAACGTCTCGGGTGAAAGACAAGCGATAACGACCTTCCAGGAGTATCAAACATCATCAAACCACCTAGCAAAGCAACACCATGTCTCGTATACGAGAATCCTCATGCTCCCAGCCCTACAGGGCATCCTCTTCTTTGGCCCTATTTGCTATCATATACCCCGCCCTGTGGCCTAGCTGGGCCAGCCAGCTCATCAAAGAGAGCAAAAGCATCCTATAAAGCATAGCTCCATCTGCGCTTCTGCTCAGTCGGCCGCCCGCCTGTGTAGGCCCCGCCCAAAACGCAGGCCTGCGGAAGAACCACAATGCCCTGTAATGCAAACCCCCCGTACGTACGACAACTTCGAAACAGCCAGCAGTATGGGCTAGCCACACCCGGTTTGGTTGAGCGCCCCTTCGTGCCTTAGCTCCCTTGTGTTATCTTGCGGTTTCTCTTCGTCCTGTATGCGGAGACGGTATCCCGCAACCCCAGCATCAGATAAGTAAATGGTAGCCAGGCTATAGGTGAGTAGGTACCAGTACCTACCTACCTAGGTAGGTAGTTAGAAACTAGACGTAGGTCTCGAAGCGTTAATCAGCAGCCAACAAAGAACACCACCTATCCCGTTCAAGGCTGCTGCTGAGTACTAAGACCCATACAGTCTAAATCCATCTTTGTGTTCACCTACTGAAACGGGCTGTCTCTGGAATCTGTCCCAGCATGAGACCCTCAGAGAAATGTAATCAACTCAGGACCTTTGGTGCATAGGTAGGTACGCAATCAAACGTCTGGATGCCCAACTAGTGGCCGGGGAGGCGGCATTTTCCTTTCGAGACATGATCCCAGCCGCTGTAGATTGCTAGCTGGGTGGAACATGATGATGATACCTATTCTAAATATCGGTATCCCACCCTCGCCGGTGGGATCTGGCATGCCTTGGCAAAGCACGTAGTCTACCTACAGGTTGCAACGGAAGGGTTGGAAACGTCAATTGGTGTGTACAAGTTCCACAGCTGGCCACAAACAGTCAATCTTTCCTCATAGTAGTTTAATAAGGTACAAAGAACGGGCCCAATTTTAATAATTCCTAACCCTTGCGATCTGTAACTACGTACCGTAACGGCTGCCCCACAGTCACATCGAAGGCTGTCGGGTGCGGCTGTGCCCAATTTGCATCTCAGCTCCCCCGATTAACCCTGTCCCTGAAAAAAAAATGACTTGAGGCTCAACGCCGTCGCTTCACATGTACGTCGGAAAAGCACTACATACTCAGGCATCTAAGGCCACGAAACTGGTAAAATGGGTCATGATTCAAGTCCAGCCCTGTCTATTTGGCTTTTATCCCTACATCTTCCATCCTAGTCTTCCTTTTTAGAAGTCTTTCTCTAGGTAGCTTTGATCCCTGCATCTTCGGGTCATTCAGTCGTCTACCAGCCTCTAAATGCACTCCTCCTCTTAAGGCAGCAGCCTCTTGGGTGTACGAGGGTAGTAGCTTGCGAGGTGCACGCTTGGCAGATTCAGATACCATGCCACCACCCGGTCCAATCCGATGCCACCACCGCCATGGGGGGGCACTCCAGCGCTGCGGAAGATATCGACATACTCCTTGATGCCCTGGCTGGCTGGGTCGATGCCCTTCTTTCGGATCCGCGCCTCCAGAGTCTCGGGCACGTGGACACGCTGTCCACCAGAGAGGATCTCCTGGCCTCGCATGAAAAAGTCATACGCGTTAGTCACCTTGGGGTTCGCAGGGTCCTCCAGTGCGTAGAAAGGCCGGGCACCCTCGGGGAATTTGTCAAGCACGTAAAAGTCTGTGTGGTACTTCTCCCGGATCAGCGCGCCAAGCGCTTTCTCTTGCGGCGTCGACATATCCTCATCGTCAGACACGTTGCGGAACTCTTCGGGGCCCTCTGCGCGAAGTAGAGCTTGACCCTCCGCAAAAGTAAGGCGGACTTCCTTGCTGGGCTCAGGAAGAAGGAAGTCTTCTGAGGGATATACAGTCCGGACGAGGGCGACCTGTTCGGCACATCGCTCCTTGATACCTCGGAAGATATACAGGAGGACACCCTCCAGCATCTCGCGGACCTCGTGGTAATGGTCCTCAATCTCCATCTCTAAATCAAGACCAGTGAACTATCAAGATTAGTCAGCACCTTTATCATTAACCCCAAACCAGGTTTTGACTCGGAACTCCAGCAGCGACATACCTCAGTCATGTGTCTGGGAGTGTTGGAGTTCTCGGCACGGAATACAGGGCCAATGCAGAAAACACGCTTTCGACCACCGGCAATCTCATATTGTTTGTAGAACTGAGGCGACTGGGCCAAATAAGCCTGCTTGTCGAAGTAGGGCATGCCAAATACGTTGGATCCTCCCTCGGAGGCGGCTCCAATGAGGCAAGGGGGTTCAAATTGAACAAAGTCGCGGGCCTCAAGGTATTCGGAAAACAGCTTGCGCACAGTCATACGCACATCGGCAATGGCCTGCTGAACAGGAGCCCGCTTGTGCATGACGGGGTTGTTCAGATGGGTGGCCATGCTCGCACCAGGGACGTTTTCAAGGCTCAGATTGTCGACGCCCTCCTTGACCTCCTCGACCGGACCACCCGCATCCTCATCGTCAAAGTTGGTGACAGGTCTGTTGGCGACAGCAAGACCCATGCCCAGGACCTGAGGACCAGGGCTGATGACATAGCACTTGGTAATGTGCAGCTCGTAGTTGGAAACTTTGACGCTCTTGACCGGCTCAAGGGGTTTTTCCACCTTGGCCTCAACAAGAACGTAGCCCTCGAGGTTCAGACCACCAATCCACTTCACCATCTGCTTGGAGACAGGCTTGCCCTCAGGGCTGGCAGAAACAACACCCTGAATTGCCCAGTCACGCTCCTCGCGCAGCTCAACGAAGGCCATCTTGGCGCCTTGCATACGGGCATTCTGAATCCAAGCACGAAGCTTGATGGTCTTGCCGAGGTGCTCGTCGCCCAGGTTCTTGAGCTTGACTCGCTCTGCGTCGATCTTGGCAAGGTGGGGGGAATCGCCGTAGTTGTCCATAGCCAGATCCTCAGTATTGCCAGCGGCGGCCTTTGCGGCGGCCTGTCTGGCCTCGTGCTCAGCAGCACGGCGGGCCTTTTCGGCCTCCTTCTTCGCCTTGGCCTCGGCCTTCTTCAGCGCCTTCTTGGAAGGGCCGGCCTCAGCACCCTCAGCACCCTCAGCACCCTCAGCGGCCTCGCCGGCGTCGGCGGGAGCCTTCTCGGGAGGAGGAGGGGCGGCGGGCTGTTCGGTAGGGGCGTCAGCCATTGTGGAAATATTTGCTTCGAAACAAAGGTAGTTCTCGGCGGGGTAGTTGTTTTCGCTTCTCGATGCTCGTAACGATCGATGGGGGAGGTCGAGGGAGAAATAGGGTTGGTTACTAGTCAAATTGACCAAAACTCGGGAATCAGGTGACAAGAGCGACAATGACTGTGTCGGTGTCGATGTCGGAGAAAGTGAGGTGACGCATAAAAATGTTGTGAGTGGTGGTGGGATGGATGGTTGCTCAAATAAGGCCCAGACAACACCGCAACGGCGGGGTCCCATAGTTGTGGCCGCACCTGCCCCGCCAAACCAGACGATTTGCCCTCGGCCACGGCGTCATGGGTGGGGTTATCGGCATGAAGCTTCAAGACATCTCATCTTACCCGTGCTGAACAGACAGTTCAACGAAATATTTTTCTCTCTTCTACCTTTCTCACACCCCCAAGGCCTTTCAAGTCTCCAGGTTCATCACAACTCACCAGCAACAGGAGAATGCCAAAGCACTGATGGAGTCATTATTCAACTCGACATTGCGTATTAGGTGTATCGTACAACTCTCCCAAATACCCTTCCCTCTCCCCCGTCTAACATGCCACTCCCTGAAAGACTACAACTTCGGACAAACATGTCCGTCAAAGAACAGGCTGTTGTCAACTCGCAGCCTCTTCTCGCCTCGCTTACCGTGCCCCTGAACGCCCGTACCGAAACGAAACCCCAGATGATGTGATATGCAACCTATACAGAGCACAAATTACCGTCCTTTAGGACCCCACCCACCTTGTCGTGGGCTCAAGCTCTCTCTGATCACCCGCTCCACAGTCTGGGTATCAAACTACATACGCCACTTTCCCCCTCTAACGCATTAAGAGAAGGGAAACCTGCCACCCCAAGGACGCTAGCCCTGGTATAGAGGCTCGGACTTCTCGCAGGTGAATAGGTTGATGTGGTGGTCACCACGGGCGGCGCATCCCAATATCGGCCGGTGCGGGTGGAATGCGGTCGCTGAGATGGGCGAGCTGCGGCTTTGCTGTAGGAAGCTCGAGTAAGGCTCCACGTTCGAGAGCTCATGCCCATCGAGATTGAAGACCTTGACCGTGTGGGCTGACGTTCCCCTGTTGAATCCGGTTAGTGAACTATCCCTGAACCCGTAATCCCAGCACCTGATTGCTACTTACACAGCAAAGACCGGCAGGTGTTCATGCATGCTCGCGGTCCGAAGTGTGTCTCGCGTTGTCTGGAATGAGTGCAATGGCTTATCCATGCGGATGTCCCACACCTTGACCTTGCCATTCCGGCTGGCACTCAGGAGCTCTCGTTGTCCTCCACGCTGCATATGAACACTTTTGATCCATTGCCGATCTGACTCATCCTTCCATTTGCGCACCATCGACTCTTGAGGTCGGTTTCTCGTATCGAAGACTCGAACAGCTCCGTCTCCGAAACCGGCAACAAACATGTTACCCGTCATCTGATCCGACGTCAATGATGTCACGCACGATCCAGACCGCGCTGGAATATCCATGACACACGTCTCGTACGCCGCATACCACATTCGAATTACTCGAACATCGCCAGCGACAAGTACTCGACCCGTCACCTGCTGCCAGTCGAACACCATGCCTGAGTTGACATTGCTGGGCACCATGTGCGTCAAGGCACGCCAGGAAGACGCAAGCTCAATGTTCCTGTCCGACTCGTAACTGCGGTATACCCTTATTACACCGTCAGAGGATCCTGT
The DNA here is from genome assembly GCA_014899095.1 of Fusarium buxicola. NCBI lineage: Eukaryota > Fungi > Ascomycota > Sordariomycetes > Hypocreales > Nectriaceae > Fusarium > Fusarium buxicola. The sequence goes on from JAAVUK010000515.1 coordinate 23,682, forward strand.
CAACAGCATCGCCTGATCATCTTCATTGATGAATTTCATGTCGCTGATCTTCGATCCTTCTGGGTTTCCGTTGCTGAACCGGCTCAAGCGGCCTTGTTTCTTCCAGTCCCATACGTAGACTGTATTGCCGTCGTCGGCTACAGCAAGGTGGTCCTCAAACTGATGGAAAGTCATCTTGGCGGGCTGGGCGCCATTGTTGATGATGCCGAGCTGATTGTTCCATTTATGGCTTCCAGCTTGTTGCTTTAACGGCTGAGTTTCTCTAAAAATTGTTTCGTTACGAGCTCTCCGCCAGAGGCGCTCGTTGTACTCAGTGCTCCCCGGCTCATCTGCCTCGCTTGGCTTCATCTGCGGCTCACGGAAATACTCAATTGACCATTCCAAAAACCTACTCTCGAGGGGAAGAACAGGGGGTTTCGTCAAATCTCGTTCTTGGTAAGCGCCAGAGTAAGGCTCGTGGGCGAGGTTGTATTGCGCAAATGATGATGGTTGGTCATTCTGCTCGGGTGTTATAGGCACTTGATTCGGAGTGAGCTTCAATGAGGGCGATCGAGGAAGCGTCGGTGTTGATGGCGTCGTTGGTCTTGACTTATCCTCATTGTTCATCAACGATGGGAATAGCAAGCTGGCAGTTCTACGCAACAGACCAGGGGAAGGCAGGGGTTGCGTGTTGGGCGTGCCAGCGACATTGCTTCGCTGACTAGCGCTGGGTGTGTGCTTATGTGCCAACTTTGTCGCGCGTCTTTGGATTTCGGCCATCACCAACTGCACTGGTGCGCCAACACTCGAGTTGAGGAGGGCATGGTGGACGAAGTCCACGACAATCGTGGCCTCTCGTTGCACTTCCGGGTGAGGGTCCACGCTGAGCACAAGCGTTAACTTCCATAGCGCCATGTAGACCGTGTTGTGAGACAATCCATGGGCGGCCGGCTTGATGGTGCCGTCCTTGTTGCGGTTGTCAGGCCTGGCGTAATGTAGGCCCATCTTGTGCTCCTGGCCGTCGTCTTCAGGGGGAAACACGAGATATTCCTTCTCCTCTACCAGTTGTTCGTAGGCGGCAACCAAGAACTTGCTCTCGAAGCGTACGACAAAATGCGAGAGGAAGACGACGAACTCCTTACGAACCATCGGGCTTCCATCGTTGCCCATATCCAGTATCGTCCATGCAATCGACTCCTCGATGCGGGCCACCTCTTCCGTTAAATCAGGAATACCGAGGAACGCAGTCATGGCGTGGACCATGGCTGCTCGCACCTCGCAGCAGGGATCCTTTGTGAGGTAAGCCAGCTTGAGGTAGGCGTTCTCCCTGATTCCACGCCACTTGGCCTCGGGGAGATCCTGCCATAGCTGGCTTATGCATAGACACGCCCATTGCCGCAGTAGCGGGTTCTCCTCGTTTTGCAGATGTGTTAAGCAGTAGGACATGATGTCAGTCTGGTTACAAACCATCTGGCCGTTCTTGTAGTCCTTGCAAAGCATCGCAAGGATGAAAGCACACATGGCCTTGTGCTCGTCGCTGTCAACAACTGGAAGTCCTTCAGAAGGCTTCAGGATCTGGGCAAAGTAGCTGTAGCCGCTATCCTTGATGAGGTCCTGCTGGCAGGAGATATCTACTGCGATCAGGCGCGCCCATATGAAGACCATGACGGGCTTCAGCTCGGCGGCCGCGGACTGCAGAAGCTTCAAGACATACGGGAAGATCCCGATGCTGAGAGCAAGTTGCACCGACCAGGGACCGAGGTCAAGGAACCGGCCAAGTAGAATGAGTGCGCGAACCCGATGCTGCTGGCTAAGCAGTACTTGGAGCACGACGGGTAGCTGGTCGGGAGACTTCTGGGCCATAGCATCGCCCCTCGTCAGGTAAACATCGAAAGCAGTCAGTTGTTCTGTAAAGAACGTGGAGTTTTGGTACTCGTAATCGAGGCCCTCGCTCTCCTTCTTCTCCAGCATGGGTAGCTGAGCTAGTGCCATGTCAACTGCCAAATCCCACGTCTCCCATAGTGGATGCTGGTGAGTATCAGGGAGCTTGGGATAGGACTGTGGATGGCAGCCATACACGGTCATAACACGCTGAGCAAGGAGGAAGTTGCGGAATAGAGCTGCCACCATGAGATCCTGACGGAAGAACTTTCGAAAGAGATCGCGGGGTAGAGTCGTCCATGCGATACTGTCGGTGATGGCTGTAAATATCCAATTCAGCTCACCCAGCGGTGTTCGCCTTTCCTGGAGCCGACCGGGTAGCTTCTTGGCTCGATCTGGGCTGATGTTGGTTTTCAGAGGGTTCTGAAGGACAAAGAACCAGAGAGCCATCTCGATAGGAGTCGTCAGACATGCTGTGAAGAGATCGGCGGGTAGCAAAGGATTCGTCGGAAGGTTTTCCTTGACAGCGCAGGCGGCCAGGTGGATATATGGCCGGAAGTTGGTCTTTGTGTAGTTGGGATCACGCTCAGCAGCCTCGTCCTCTTCTTCTTCATGCTTCTCGACAAACCGATGGTAGTTGTTGAGGATATTACCAGCCTCGGAGCAGTCCCAGACGAAGATCGTGGGGGCCTGCAGCCAGTGCTGCAAATCGTATAGCGACACAGGAATGTACTGCGTATAGTTCTTGTTGAAGACCCAAATCTCGCCCGATGCTGTCGGCTTGGGAACGCCGTGACCGTTGTAATGAAGCAAGACACGCTCGTCCTTGGCATTTCTGCGCAAGGAAATGCAGAACTTTTTTGTCTCCTCAACTGAAGGGTCCAAGTACTGCTTATAACGCGCCCTGATCGCGAGAGTTTCATACTGTGCTTGGAGTGCTTTACCTATGTTCTCGAGAGCTTTCTGGATGGGCGGGATCGTCGGGTCCGTCCATGCTTCGAGTTTCGCGCCGGGATTGGTCTTGAGCTGATCGGGTGGTTCGACTCCTATGTTCAAACACACTGCGAGGGCCGCAGAAACCGTTTTCAACCTGTCCCTTTGTCGCCAGTCTTGAAGATCGTACTGAAGCGGCTTGGGCTTGCCCGTCGTCTCATGCCGCTTATCCGTGAAGTACATGTACCAATTCTATAGCGCATCGTTAGTTTGGAAAGTCCTGCAGTGACTCCAAATGCCGCAGATGCATGGTGGTCTTGAGTGTTTACGCTCGAAGCATGCAGAATATGACACAAGACATGACTCCTCGATAGGTGCGCCAAACCCCAAAGGACAACTGAAGGGGGCGAGGACATCCGCCTGTGAACATCTTTAAGGTGACTACCTCGCCTTCGGCACCACAAAGCGTGATCTGGGGCTCGCCTATCCCGCAAATGTTGATCTCAACAATACCGAACCTTGTTGATCCGAGCCGACAGACCAGCAGATCAGGACTGAATGGGAGGCGCAACTTACATTAGCTAGCTGAGATATTATGTCTTCTGACTGGTAATGATCCTCAAATCCATGCCTGGCACCCCACTCGGGTATATCGTCCTCCACCGGCTCGGGCTCGTCTATCGGTCGCGGCGCGTAGTCGCTCTTTGACCGAAGCAGCAATGGCTTCACGGGTCGCTTTTGCTGGTGATGTTCAATGTCATCTCTTGTCTCGAGGACCGCGTTTCCGTTGCGTCGTCCGGGCACGCTCGAAGGTCGTTGATCGTCATCGTCGTTCTTGGAGGCGTCGTTCGGGGCTGGGCGGCCATTGACCATAGGTCGCGCCCTTGAGGCGACTCCATTGGAGTCGGCCGTGGGCGCAGAGGTCCCATTGAGGTCGGATCTCAGCGCCATCGCGGCCGAAGGATCACGGGCTGTCGCTGTCGGTGCAGTAGGGTTGTTGTGATGGGAGAGCGCCTGATTGTCGTGGTGGGCGTGGGTCGGCGACGGCCTGGCGTTGGCGGAGAAGCTCGCGGCGAAGTGGGTGCGGGTATGGCTGGGGAGGTGCGGAGGGGGTGACGTCTGTTGTAGCGACACAGCGGTCATGGCTTTTAGTGATGCTCAAGCCGGCATGGCGAAAAGGACGCTCGTCTTATATGAGCGTGTTTGAGAAAGAGTTTTGCCGAATTGCCTAGCTGATAAAGTTGTCGACCACAAAAGATGTAGAGCGTCTGGCTAAGGTTTTTGGAAGTGGGCGAGAGGAGTAGAAGACGAGGGCCTAGAGTTGGCGTCCGCAAGCGGCTGACCAGGACCAACGCAGAAATTAGGAATCCCTAGCACCGGGATGACCACTGTAAGTTGGGCTCTCAGATGGAGGCACTGGTGCCTCAGGTTTAAGCTATTATTATCTGCGGGAATATATTTCTAAGCTCTGACTGACACGAGGGCATCCTTTTACGTTGAGAATTACACCTTCTTTAATCTTGTCAGCGATTGACCGTCGGCATCTACCCTTTGATCGATTTTCCGGCAATTCAGCCCAAATTTGTATGCTGATGCTGTCTCGCGTTGTCCCAGATCCCACACCAGACTGAGGTGGTCATGGCCAACCGCGCGCAGGCGAGCCACAAGCGCTAACCCGACAAAGTCAAGCGGAGTCCTCGCGCGCGACCTCGCACGCGGCCTCCATTTGCTTTCAAAGCTCCCGTCTCAGCGCGCGCCCAAGGGCGTCATGCTCCATATCCAGTACCTACAGTAGGTACCTACGTACTTAGGTACCTACGAGGGGAGGCCGATTCAGGTACATCATGTTGGCCTGAACAATTGGTTGCGTGACTAATTTTATCAATGTCAACATAGCCCGACACGATGTTGGGGCCTTATAACAGTGACAAAATTAGTCTCACATCCGATTGTTTCGTTCAACATGATGTCCACTGACCCCCCTTCCGCGCGATGGTAGGTAGCAACTTATCAGTACATAACATGAGAATAGAAACCACATAGGCGGCGGTTACACAGCGGACCGACTTACATAGAGTCCACCAGCAAGACTGACGAAGTTAGGTCTGCGAGTTATGCACTTCACACGTCCCCGCTTGAGACTCGAAGCGGGAGTGAGCTTGGCAGATCGACAGGCTGCGGCATGCCGTATTTCATTTGCTCAACCCTCTCGCCTCGTTCAGGCACTTCTTGTTCCAGAGTCGTCAGCTTTCAACTCATCATAGCCGCTGTTATCTGATGACTGTTTTATTGCCGCCCAATGAACACCTGCCATGCCACGCTCTTGTGAAATATCCCTCTGTCATTCACGATCATTGTCCTGATCTGCAAATAGGCTGCATGAATCATATCTACTTCTCGAAAACGCGGAGTCCAGTCTAATGCTGGCAGGTGGAAGCGGATACCGCGGCGAATACTCTTGACAGCGAGATTGATAAAGAATACATGCGGGAGGTTTTCTTCAACATCTCCTTGAATGCGGTAAAGCATCAAGCTCGTACTGTACCAGACAAGGATCTAAGCCAATTGTGACCACCCATTTCATCGATACACTTGAGCGTCATTGGGCAATAACGGATCGTCGCTAGAGTCACCGCACAATCTGCTAGTAGTCTAGCAGCGGGGCAGGTACGGACTCGATGCTTTCATGCAGTCAAGGAGATAACTCTGAGCTGTGAGGTTGGAATAACTCTTTACCTATTTAGCGGCGGCTTATCGACGTCAGACAGGACAGTGGCCTGCCACTAATTAATCATTAATAAGGATGGAGATCTTGAGCGAGTTTAAAGCTACGAGCGGGAACGCTTACTCGGCCGAGCTCACCATCCAATCCCTTTAGCTGAATATGGATCACAGTACAAAAACACTGTACGAGCCATCACGAATTGAGAAAACGGCCTTGCTGGTTGGAGAATCTCGGGCTGCTGGTTGAAGGTTATGTATCCCAAAGACCAGGTTTCCCCTTTTCTACAAGCACAACCAGAATGGTGGGAGGTTGAAGGGCGGGGCGAAAAAAGAATGGAAGCTCGGCCTGTGCCTTAGCCCGCTCCGTTCGGCGTCATTAGCGGGAAACATGAAACGAGCCATACCATGGGGGCAGACGTTGACTAGCATTGGGGAGACGATTTTTAATATCCGGAAGGGCCACGGTCAACGACAACCCGGTCTATACTGGTAGTCTACACATGCTGCAGAAACAGAAGAGAAATGTGGAAGATGGGATTCGACGTTGAGAATCGGACATGAGCAATGATCGTTGCGAAATACTTGTCTCGGTTGAAACAGCTGACCTGTTGCCAGCAACGCATCTGGGCTGTGGGATCCATATTATCAAGGGCAATGACGTGCATTCCCAGAGCTGAGCCACATAGCGAAGATACCAATACGTAGCGCTGTTAGGAATCGAACCCAACCTCCGTTGAGTACCCAATGGATCACCCAGTCGGCCAACCGTTGAGAAGCACCATTAATCGTCTCCCTTGAGAGCACGGATGTTGAAGTAAAATTCGTCTTCACATCCATCCATGGCTAAGGTGTCAAAGAACTCGAAGGCAGCCCGGGGACAATGTACTGTGCTCCGTAAGCCGGAGCCATTTGAGAAAGGCCGGCTTGCCAGGATATCTACTCGAACCTGAGGTGCGGAGTAGATACGTTTGCATATAGTGGTTTCCATCTTACAAAGAATAGAGTGCAACCTGGCCATGATATCACAGACCAAGAATTCTTGAATCGAGGGGACACGAAATGTGATTTTAAGTATTGAAGGGTCTCGGGACTGGAAGTTTGCTCGTCAAGGATTTCTGTTAAGGCCGGATTGTCCGGCTATTTCCCAGTGGAGCTCAAGGTGCCTGCAGTCTATGCTTGCTTAATGGATACACATGAATAATCGACAACTTAAGAGGACGCAGTGGCCAGCTCAATGACTTACCAGTCGCGTTGGAAGTGGCTATCAACGGTGAGCTTTTCCGGTCGTCAGAAATGTGAAAGGGGCACATTATTAGGGGGGCCCCATCTCGTCAGTCCGTCCAGTGTTGGGTGTCCCCAGCCGCCAGGAGCTAGCTATCCACATTTGGATGCAAGGAAGATCCGGAGAAGAGCACAAAGGGAATCTTACCCAACACATATACCTACTCACCTGATTCGCAAGGTCAGCTAGAACGTCGAAGGCTAATGGAAAACCATGCAAACTGATAGGATGAGCTTCTTTCTTTCCATGCTTTTCCGACGCAAAACTGAGGTTATGATTTAAAGTGACAAAGTCGTGTTGCTCTCAGCCCCTGGATTCAAGACGGGACAGGCATACCTAGGTGGAATGGCGTTGTTGAGCCCCTGCAGGGTACCTTGGCACTACTCTATCTTCGGCCTTCGCAGGTAATGCCAAAAGGTACCGCAGCTGTCCCTACCTATACTGCGTTGGTAGCGTTGCCCTTTCCCCACAAAAGCCACCGTTCATTGCGGAACGGCACTGTACAAGTCCTTGCAACCCCTAAAATATGTATGAGACCCGCGATTGGCTACAAGCTCCAGGGTTCAGAGTTGAAAGGGTGCTGGCTTCTGAACAAAGGACAGCGGGCAACAGGAGGCGAAAGCGCCCCGAGGCCACTGTGAAAGCCTAAGCACCAAGGCCCCAAACCCAGGGCCAGCACCACAACGAGGCGAGGTAGGACTAAGCCCCAGGTCGTGTCGCAGCTGTCGCCGTCTTTGGCTGCTCATTTCCAGACGGACTCCTCGTACCTGACCATCACCACCATTTCCCATCTTTCATCTTCTCTCACGCCAACCCAACGGGGGCACTCCATCCGCCGCATCGCCACTCCTTCACCTCTTTCGAGCGTCTGGACATCGACGCCCTTTTTAACGACTCTCCATCTGGCCGGACGCACAGCGATTTGGAAAAGGAACCGCGCTCCTCGCTCCTCGACGACGTGCGGCAGCGCATCCATCGGCCTCGAAACCAACCTCCTCCCCCCTCGATTCTCCCCCGAAATTCGGGAGGTTGACCACTCCAAAATTTCCAAAGGCGACCCGCAACCCTCCTACGCGTTCGCCGATGCTGGCCCAGCCATTCCGAAAACTCGATTCCTCTTGTTCCTGCGTCTGTGGCTGTATTTGTTCCTACCTTACCGCCGGGTCATTCGATACGTCTCCCTGTGATCCTCTCGTATACGCGCCGGCTACTCCCAGATACTGCCCATCATCGTGACTTCCCTAACGTATCGCACACACGAAACCACCGAGTGCTGTTCTTGGATCAATCCCCCGCCGCTTAGCGGCTGCTTCTTGATCAACCATGGCCTTCCTGTTCAAATCTAAGAAGCACCCGGAGAGGGCGCAGCCTGCAAGTCGCGACACAGGGTCTGGCTCCCAAGGGTCGATCCAAAGCGCCAGCGCTCGCGTTGCTGAAAAGAATCCCGTTCAACACCGCGCAACTCCTACTGGAAGCCTACACTCAATCGATAATGAAGGCAGCAATGGAAGCCCTGACCATGGACACGGGCGCCGTGGCGGGAGCGCTGATCAGCCGATGCAGCAGTCCAGCGATTTGCCTGTGAGTTGTCTGCGCATTGTCGACTGTAAAGACAAATGCTGTGGCACATCAACATCTGCTAACCTATGCCCTTAGCTACGAAACGGCCCTCAAATGAACAGTCCTAATGCGTCTCTCTATCCTTGGTCACAACGTCGGTTAACCTATACTTCAACGCATCCTCCACCTTTCCCACGATATGGCTCCGCTGTAAACTCGGTCTCGTCTAAGGAGGGAGATGTGTACATGATGGGCGGCTTGATTCATGGTTCAACTGTCAAAGGCGATCTCTGGATGATCGAGGCTGGAGGCAACATGGCTTGCTACCCTCTGGCAACGACGGCAGAAGGCCCTGGCCCGAGAGTTGGTCACTGCAGTCTGCTTGTTGGTAACGCTTTCATTGTCTATGGAGGTGACACCAAGATTGACGAATCCGATGTTCTTGACGAGACCCTCTACCTTCTCAATACTTGTAAATTTCCTACCCAATTCCATAATTTCAGACGACTAACCAATCCTAGCAACAAGACAATGGTCCCGCGCTCTGCCAGCCGGACCACGACCATCAGGTCGATATGGCCACTCGCTCAACATACTGGGTTCTAAAATCTTTATCTTTGGTGGTCAAGTCGAGGGCTTCTTTATGAACGACCTTTCTGCATTCGATCTCAACCAGCTGCAAATGTCAAATAACCGTTGGGAAATCCTGGTTCAGGGAGACCCGAGCCCCAAAATGCCCGCTGCGCGCACAAACCACACAATGATTACGTTCAACGACAAGATGTACCTGTAAGCACCCCTACTATGATGGTATGTATTGATTCCTCTTACTGACATGTCTGTAGATTTGGCGGCACCAATGGCTTCCAGTGGTTCAATGACGTCTGGTGCTACGACCCAGCATTGAATAAATGGGCTCAACTCGACTGCATCGGCTACATCCCCGCACCCCGCGAGGGCCACGCTGCCGCTCTTGTAGACGACGTCATGTACGTCTTTGGAGGGCGAACGGAGGAAGGAACAGACCTGGGCGATCTGGCGGCGTTCAGGATTTCGTCGAGACGATGGTATACGTTCCAGAACATGGGACCCTCTCCATCTCCCCGTTCGGGTCATAGTATGACAACCGTCGGCAAGTCGATTGTGGTTCTTGGCGGAGAGCCGAGCTCAGCAAATCCGTCTGTGAGCGATCTGGGACTTCTTTACGTTCTGGACACCTCAAAGATTCGGTATCCGAATGATGCACAGCAAGGTGCTCAGCAAGGTGCACAGCAGCGAGTGCTTGGAACACGAAGACCAAGTGCGAGCGAAGGAAACCGCCCACATCCCGCGCGAGATGGGTCAAACGGACCACCAGATCCAAGAAAGATGATTGTGGGAGGCCCATCCGCTCCTCCTAACGGGCATCGATCGCCTCCCAATGGCCTTGATGTTCACGCCATTCCTCAAGCCGCTCCTGTAAACTCGAAACTCCCCAGGGCTTCAGCCGGTCCTCCGTCCGGGCCCCCTCCTCAGGGACCTATGCCCGCTCGGCCCACAGTAGACACATCTGCTGTTGCACGGGTTCGTGGACAGTCTGCTGAGCGCAGTGGTATGTCGGGCTCTCCGAGAATGGCCAACACTGGATCGCCCATCACACGAGAGGTAATCAACGAGACTGACAGCCCCATCTCGAACGGTCGACGAACGCCCACCCAACAAGCGGCGCGGGCCGGCTCAAGACAAGACCACGTGAATGAAGATGTTCCCAAGGCCAAACAAGCTCAACCAAGTCGCTTCCCAGGTTCAGGGGACAGCTCATCAGAGCCTCCTAAGGTAGTCATAGCACCTCGCCCAGCTTCACCGCCGGTTCCTACCCGCCAGCCAAGCAATCCACTTTCCAGACGGTCTTCTGGAAGAAATTCTCAGACAGTTGTTCTTCTTAAGGAGCTAGACTCTGCACGAAACCGAAACGCCTGGTATGCTTCAGAACTGGAGCTCGCCCGAAAGGCTGGCTACGTTCCCAACACGTCATACAGCTCTCTACTAGACAATAAGGCAACCGAAACCTTCGATGATGAGGATCGGCCCCTCATAGAGGCCCTATTGGCGATGAAATCGGAACTAGCAAATGTGCAAAGCGGAGTGGACAAGCAGGCTGTCCTCGCTGCGAAGCAAATTGCTGAAGCAGACAAGCAGCGTGATGCAGCAATTCAAGAGGCTGTATACTCCAAGGCCAAGCTCGCGGCTCGTTTGGGCGGGAGTACAGCAAGCACGCCACAGCTTGATGGACCTCGAGATGACTCCGAAGCCAGGTCTAGCGAACTGAGCAGAAAGCTTGCCTCTGCCTTGCATCTTCAGAAAGAGCTTCAGTCCAGGCTCGAGTCTACCAAGAGCGAGCTTGACTCGGAGAAGAAAGCACGACAGCTTGCAGATGACACCACAAACGCAGCTCAAAAACGCATGACGGAGCTCGAAAATTACAAGCAGCAGACTTCAACAGAGGTTGAACGTCTCAAGGCGGAGCTACACATAGCCCAGCACGAGGCGCGGGAGCAATCTATCGCCTGCGGCGAAGCTGTTGCAGCTGTGGAGCTGCTGCGCATCGAGAAGGATGACTTGGAAGAGAAATATGAGGAGGCTGTTGGAAGCTCCAAGGATCACAACAACACCTTTGAGTCTCTCCGAGCCGCCATTGCATCCTCTGAGGACTCCAAGGCCCTTCTAGAGACGAAGCTCGCCGAGGAGCGCAGTCAGCGGGAGAAGGTGGAGACGCAACTCAATAAGCTCAAGTTTGAGCATGAGGCTCGTACTGCCGAGCTTGTGGCCACTACCCAGCGCCTGCGTGATGCTGAAGAGCTTTCTGAGAAGCATGCTGCTGAAGCTCGAACCCATCGTCATGCTGTTCTTGCAGGACTTGACAAGATCTCGGCTCGAGATATCTCCTCAGCTGGCAAACCAGATACTGAGCGCGTTGCGGCACTGCAGGCGCAGGTCACTGCTTCAACCGAACTGGTCAAGAAATATCAGCAGGAAGTCGAAGCTGCAGCTGACAAATTACGTGGTGCAGAGGAGCGTATTGCTGGTCTGGAGCAATATCAGGAGCAGTCAAGCCGTGAGGGAGTCGGCATCAGGAGGCAACTGCAGTCTGCTTTGAGAGACACCCAGAGCCTTCAGGCCACGAACACCGATCTCAAGAATCAACTGGCCGCTCAACAGCTCGAGACAAATGCCATGACAGTGCAGCACAATGCACTCAAAGACATCTTGAGCGAGCGAGGCATTAGTCCTACCGCCTCTATTCGTGCTCGCGGTCTTACAAGCCCTCGAACGAACTCGCCTGACCTGTCCCGCGCGCGAGAGCTCGAGGCTCAACTGGCGAGCTCGAGTGCTGCCCACGAGGAAACCAAGCAAACCTTTGCCATTCAAATTCAGGAGTCGGAAACAGCGTGGCGTGAGAAACTTTCACAACTCGAGAGTGACTATCAGTCGGCTGTGCATTATGTTAAAGGCACAGAGAAGATGCTTAAGCAGCTCAAAGATCAACTGTCCCGCTACAAGACAGAGAACAGCCGTCTGAAGTCTGAAATTGAGGACCTCGAGGAGCATGTTCAGTCTGAAGGCTCTGCTGCTTCGCCTGACTGGGAGAATGAGAAGGCAGCACTTGAGGCGAAGATTCGAAACCTGGAAGCAGAGCTGCAAGAGTCCGGCGCAGAGATGGAGAAGCGACTTGTGAGCCTCCAAGCAGAGTTCCAAGAGACCAAGCAACATCGTGATCTAGCTCGGAAGGGCCACGAAGAAGTTACACAAAAGTTGAACAACCACCGCAAGGATCTCGAGCAGCTCCAGTCAGAGAACTCTCTCCTTGAGCAACGTGCCAACGATGCCGAGCAGAAGGTGGCTCTCCTTCTTGACCAGGTTGAACACTCAGTCGATAACTACCGCCGACGTAGTCGACAAGTGCCCAGCTTGAACTCAGAAATAGCTGCCAGTTCCAACGGCCTTGGCCTGGGCCATTCTAGACAGGAGAGCTCTGAAGGCGAAAGCATCTACGGAAGTACTGCCGGGAACGGCCTGGAAGCTAGAAACAGTGCCGCCCTAGATAGCCTTGCGAACGAGCTTGAGACCCTTCGAAGTCAGTGGGAAGCAACCAACAAGAATTATCGATTAAGCACCAACTTTGATTTCGAGTCAACCCCGAGCGCCAAGAAGGACGACGATGCGATAGCAGGCATGGGCCTTAGCGAGAGTCTGGCGGATTGGCGCAAGAGGCTCGATACGGAGGAACACCACAGTGATGGAGAGAAGTCTCGTCACGCCTAATCCGACGCAATTTCTGGATACCAATACGCATTCATGACGCAAATATACCCACCGCCTTCGTTCTGATTTACCTGGGCGATGGTTCAACGTCTGTACATCCTGACCTTCGCAAAGGCGAAATGGAGTTTCGGTCGTCTCTCGGTTGACGCCATTGTTGTCCCTTTCGTTTACTGCAGCATTCTTTATACCTCTTTATTTCACCAGCTCGTTTTTCTTCGAGCTTCAGTTCACGTTGAATGAACCAATTATTTTTTTGCCCCTTCCCTACTCGCTCGGCACGAGAGGCATGGGTTCATATACTTGTTGTTTTACTTGAATTTCTTGATCCTTGTCTTCTAAGATCATGTCATGTACAATATAGGGCTTTTCTGTTCCTCAGCTAACGGAATAGTGCGAGGCCAGATTTCTTGATTTTCATATTCTAAGAGGAGCTGGGCTGGGAGATGGGGCTCCCAAGAGAGCAAGCAAATCAATTCAAAATCGGGAGACAGTGTACGGTTGAGAAGGAAATAAATGAATAAATGAAGTGTTGTCTGATTGGTTCAAACGTTGAGCTTGCGCCGTTTTCACAGTTCTGCTTCTTGTGTCGAAGAACATGTATATACTGGCCAAGCAAAAGCACGTGTATCAAGAATGGGGTTTGAGCGTCGAGCTGAGTCCATGGGGTAATGGAGCAATGGAACAATGAAGCAATAGAATCCATGCCGCCTGAACATTATCTGACATCATATCCCTAAATCGGATCCTTTTGGTGGTATACTCCTTTCGCCATGCTCATTCCCAAAGTCACCC
>JAAVUK010000516.1:0-65318 GCA_014899095.1 Fusarium buxicola
TTTTCTTCTTCTATTTTTATTTATTTTATTTTCAAGATATCAGCTTTTACATAGTTCCCTCTCACTTCTCTGCGTCGAAAATCACCTTGTGTGCTTGCATAGAGTCAAAGATCCTGTAGCCCTCAACTGCCTGGCTAAGCGGCATGATGGTTTCCGTCATGAACCTGTATACAATGAGATCAGTCTTCGATGATGGTGAGTTCTTCCACTTACCCGAGTAGATGCTGCTTCTTCTCAAGAAGCTGAAGCGCTTCCGGGAATATGCCTGTGTAGAAAGAACTCAGTCAGCCATGGGTTGCCAGGGCTGGTCAATCTCAACGAGCTACACCTACTCCGAACTGGGCATCTTCCCATCTTGACTGTCAAGTTCTTTCCATAAGCTTGATTTCCTGTCCAAGGTATCTCTCCATTGTGTACGCCAACACTCGAGATGGTGCCCCAGGGCCGCAGCAGCTGGAACCCCATGTCGAGCGCCGAACTGTGGCCGACTACCTCGATGACCATGTCAGCACCACGCCCGTCGGTGAGATTCTGCACACGCTGGAAAAGCTTGTCGCGCTGGGTTTGGTAGTTCCAGGGCTCGGCGCCGAGGGATCTTGCTGTTTCGAGGCGCGACTCGATCCCATCCACAGCCAAGAGAGCCTTGGGTTCATATTCCAAAGCGGCGATCAAACCGCAAAGACCGACTGGGCCGCAGCCGATCAACACAACGACGCTGTCACGAGCAATCTCTGGCTCTACACTTCCCAGAACGTTATGCGCGGCGAAATACCCAGTCGGGAAGATGTCTGCCATCAGGCAGAGCTTGACATCTTCGATTCCTGGAGGAGCCTCGACGACTGTAGCGTCTGCGAGAGGCACTCGGACGTATTCTGCCTGAGCTCCGTCTAGTAACGGACATCCAAAAAGCAGGCTGGATGTGCAGCGCGATGAGAATCCACGGAAGCAGTAAAAGCAATTGCCGCAGCTCACAGTGAAGGGAGATACGATGGAGTCGCCTACAGCGAAGTTTTGCACCGCAGAGCCGACCTCTGCAATCACGCCCGTGAACTCATGGCCCATGATGAATCCGGGTGCAGAAGGCTGATGACCCCGGAAGACGTGAAGCTCGCTAAGGTCGTAGGGTCAGTCATGATCCATCGCGAGATGCGCTTGACTCCTGGCGTGCCACATACCTGCCACATAGAGCCGTGTAACGGACTTTGACAATGACATCTTGGGCATCTTGAATGGTTGGAGTCGGCCGATCCTCGACGGCGACGCTCTTGATCCCTTTAAAAACAACGGCACGCATTTCGAACGAGTTTGAAGGTGGGAAACGAGTGAGTGCGAAGAGCCATACCTTACCTAGGTAGTTATGATATTTGGGCTGAGTGCGGGGTTCCAAAACATCTATTTCTTCGGCCGAGGCTCATCGATTCTGACCAGTAGCAGGGCGGACCATGGTAGACCTTGTCCGTGGGATTCCAGAAATGCAGAAAGAACACGATTATCTAAGGGGAGAGGTGAGTCGTGAATGGTCTGGTGGCAGAGGAGGGCTAATTTTGCGTGCCAGATCGACCTTATCGCCGATTTCGTTAACGAAGCCCAAAGAGCTGCCGCTTCATCCAGCGTCGATCAAAATGCCCAGACTCGGGTACACAAAACGCTCCTCGGCCGGGCGGCCCAGCACCTCAAAGAGATTGAGGATGAGTTAAAGGTCATTGTGGCACAATGTGGACGAGAGGCAAGTGACAAAACAATCTAGGCGAGGAAACGCAAATGGCTCTTACGAGAGAAAGGGATTGAGAAGATGCGAGATAAAGCGAGAGACGCAAAAACAGATCTGCACAATGCCTTGCTGATCCACCATCAAGCAGTCATGGCAGAGAAGTCACAGAGGCAGGATCAGTAAGTCCACCATGCTTGATTCGAGCCGGGACAGAGGCTGGGGGATGTCAATGATCTGAAACCGACTTGATTAACCTCGAATCCTAGAACTATGCCCCAGATGATGCATCAGATACAGACTTTCTGGATCTTACTCTCGAAGTGTTTTCCCCATTCTTGTTTTCTGACGAGCTGGCGTCTGAGGCCTCCGACAGCTCCTCAACAATGCGGTTAACTGACTTCTATAATGGGCATTTGCAGCAAGTAGAGCGCCATGCTTCTACTCGCCCCATCGTGCCCCTGAGAAATGAGACCTTGGTCGGGTATGAGGGGGTTGTGCCATTGGGTCGATCAAGATGTGCAAAGACATGCCCATGTCGATGCCACTTTAAGCGACAGCAACCTCAGAACGCAACTTGGCAGCAAATCTTTTTGGGTCCTTGGCTTACAGTATACGCTAATTGAGCAAACTTATAAGAGCTTGGAATTTCTCTTGGTCTTTTGGAGAAACCTGTTGCTAAAGCAGGGTGTCCCAAAGTACGTACTAAGCTTCTCGCTGCCTTAGTCTGTGGGTTAAAACTTACAACGCTTACCGTGCGACAGACAAGTCATGTTTCGAGCAAATATTATCCTCAGGGAGAAGTCTGGAAAACTCACCGACCACCAGCTCTGGCTCCTACGTCAACTGGTGGGGCTGGTAGATGATGGGGAGGAATCGAGAACAACCAGGCTCTGCGAAGCGATTATTCGAGCCGCAAAGCTTGAAACCATCGAGAGCATCCTACAAGAGCAGCCTTAGGCCATTTTCCTGTTTGATGACACTGGTTATGCGCCTCTTCACCTGGCAACTTCTGCGGGCCGGGCTGACATCGTGGAACTGTTGATCGCTGAACAAGCCAATGTTAGCACATCCGGCTGTTTTGGACTCACGCCCCTCATGCTCGCCTCACAACACCAATCACTCGGGTGTATCCAACTACTGCTGAGAGCCAGGTGCGATATGGAGCAGTGAGAAACATATGGCCACACGGCATTACACCTGGCAGTGCGGTGTGGCACTCTAGGAGCCGTCAGAAAGTTGCTGGCTGCTGGTGCGTCGGCCACAGTTCGCAACAACTTTGGCGGGACTCCGTTGCACGCACTTGCACAACGAACGAGGCACCTGCTCCTGAGACAGCCAGAGCAAGTCAGAGAAGTATTAGAACCAGTACTTGGGCATAGCGCTGTCGACATTGAGGCAAGAGACTCCATGGGTACGACAGCATTGCATCTTTCGTTGATTAACGATGCTTTGCCCGTCCTGCGGTGCCTCGTTCAGGAGAACGCTTCGATATATGCCATCGGAAGTCGTTCAAAGAACGTGCTGCACTATGCGGCATCATGTTCCAGCCTGGAGACTCTGCGCTATTTGATAAGCTTGGAACTGTCAGGCATCGATACCCAATCCCAGAACCGGGACAATAGGACTCCCTGGGATCATTTCATCTATACAATCCTTGCACCCGACGTTTGGCTAGCTGAAAGACGTTTACGAAGACCCACGCCCATGGAGCAAAAAGCCTTCGTCGAACTCTATCAAGGGATCCGCGACAGAAATCTACAGCATGACATAAGACAGGACCACGGCAAGGGCCATAATGGCCTTGGTGATCGAGGAGAAAAAAGAGTGGGAAAATCATCAACTGGCGTCATGGTACGGAGTACTTGACAAGGAGATTCATTTAGGCGACATGCACTCCGCAATTCCAATGGTGAAGGATGATGTTGCTGAGTTGCGGAAAGAGATGGAGACCTCTCCGTGGAACCAAGCGTCTTCCTATGACTGCTTACGAACACTTGGAGGCGACAATATGTAGTAGATGGAGGGTATGGAATTGATGAAGGTTATGAGAACGACGAAGAAGCATCATAGGGAAGAGGCAGAGTCTACCTGTAACCTGACTCGAACCACGTTGCAGGATGTTAAAGCTTTTTTCAAACATTTACATCCTCGCACACAATGCTCTCGGTTCTCGTCAGGCTCTGCTCAGTCTATGTTATAACATATCAGATCTGGTGTCTGATTCCAGGATCTCAAAGGCTGAACGCGCGTCTGGATACGTTATCAACTTTGGGTGGCCGTGGGCATGCGGAAGTTGCGGTCATTACCTTTTTGCAATTTGAAACTGCTCCATATTGCCCGTTAGGTGATAGGTAGAAAATCATAGAGTATACCCACCAGTTAGTTGCCATTACATTAACCTAAGCATCCTTTACATTTTCGCATTTCATGTATACACATCCCAATCAAACCGTCTTTCTCACTCGATAGGTTTTATAGTGACGGAATCCGCACCATTCTTAGACTAATGTCCAACCTCGATATAGTTATCGCGAGTCTATCGTCATAGCCGGATGGAAGTATAAGAATGCATCTCTGAAAGAAACTTGATGCCTTAACCTATTTAACGACTTTCAACACTTAGCTTATGATCTATGATCTCGAAAGTTTACTTCAAGTATAGCCATCCGTTCGTCACATTTTGGAACTGGCCTTTAGGAACCTTCTCCAAAAGTAACATTACTATCAATAGCCAACGAGCACAGCAGGGAGATCGTCACTGCCCGATAGATACGCAGGCCGTCCAGAGGGTGCTGGTTCGTGTGAGACAATCTTTACACTCAACTCAACTCCCGTGGTGCTGGCCATCTTGGCTGTCTTCCAGATCTTGTTCTTGTACATTCTTTGTTTGTAAGAGATCACGTATCTTCTCAAGGAGACTGCGAGCTTCTCTCCTATTTAGCTCAGTATGTATCATTTCTTAGGTAAAGAATTCCAGAAAGAGGTATTTCTGACTATTGGGCTGGCCAAGAGCGCATATAAAATGATCTGGTTTGTCATACAAGGCGAGAGAGGTGAAATTGTGCCGGCTGATATGCTTTAGCACCTTTTCGTCGAGGCCTCAACTGCTACTGATCACATTCTGCATAGTACTTCAAATTACACTCAGTGCTGTTTCTGTGCATAAAATAAGGGAGTTATTCGATTTTAACTAGGTACGTGTCGATAATTATGAGTTCATCTTCTAGTGTGGTTCTATTCATTCACCAGGCTTTACGGAAGTCGTTGGCCTTAAGAGACGCCGGCGATATGATTTGTGCAGGGGGTGTACGCTTACCTTCTTCAAAAAATTGGGTTTCGGACTCATGAGCCTGTTTTACTCTCTCTCTGTATTCTTCAATCTCTTTAAAGAGTCAAGACAGCCAGCTGGTGGACTAACGAGCCTTCAGCCAAGCACAGAAGGACAGTTTTACCCAACAAGAGGAGGTTTACACTTGTATAGCGATTCAAGAAACCTATTAGCACAGACGCTCAAGTATTTTAAAAAGTTTTATTAGCTTTACAGATCGCCCTCTCTTGCATTCAATACTCAGCTTGCCTCGCTTCCAAACGGATCGGCAGCAATGTCCTGCGCAATCTTCTCCCATAGATCTCTTTGGCAAATCTAGATATAAGATCAATTTATGGGCAGACTTCAGACGAAGTCCAGATATTTCCATTCACTACCCATTGAGCGCTTGGCACCCAGTTGACCTGGTGACGCCAAGCTGAAATAACCTTCCAAGGTACCTCTAATCTTTGGATAGTTCAGGCCAAGAATTGGGATGCCTGCTTATCCCAATGCCTATTTGTCAAAGGTCACTTGTGTACGGAGTAGTAACAGGTCACTCGCCTAGATAAGGCAGCTTTTTGTCGTGACAACGTCCGGCTATTGGTTGTTATGATTGGACCGACGAGAGGTACTTGGCAGCTTATGGGGAGTGAAGGCGCCTCTTGGGGCTGTGCCCAATAAGGCATCTCACAAGGCGGCCTGCACACTTTTCTCAGCTGCGGACTGCTACTGCTACAACTTGGAAGATACAACCTCTCTCAAGACGCATCATTCTCTGTGTGCGACTACGCCATGTTCTCTGAAGACCATGACTATACTACACTCGCATACACTGCAGACAAGCGGCGTGCAACTCAGGACCTCGAGAATGCGGCTAAGCGCTGGAAGCAGACGTGTCATCAGGCTGTCGAGCCTGATGCTTACGAAGATGCCTCCTGCAACTCTGCATCTGACGTTCTTCCGTCCATCGATGAGGGGATATACGGCATAGGCGACTCATGGGACGACACTCTTATGTCGCTGGATGAGGGGGCTGCCCTAGGCGACGGCATAGGAGTCATGGTTGAGCAGCCTGAGTCACTTGCATCCGAGGTGGTGCACGATACGTGTTTTGGAGTGGTGAGTTTTTGAAAGATATCGTACGTATATATTTTCCGAGATTGATATCTAGAAACCCCTGGAAAGATTGCAGCGAGCGCGACATCATCCTTCTTCCAAGGCCGGGAGAAGACCACCACTCCAGTCGATATGCGGCCATCTGGGGATTTCCTCAGACTCTATACTCTAGACTCTGGCAAATACGCTGGTATCGTCACAGCGCCTGCGCTGTCAAGGCTATTGACCGAGCATTCGACGAAACTGAGCACCTTGTTGATTCCACCTGAGTCTTCGAAAGAGAAAGCTCCTAAAATACAATTGCCAGACCCGCAATCGAACCCAATACTTTCACTCCGTATTGTTGTGTATGGGGTAATGCGGGAGAGGTCGGAGGTCGGAAGCCTCCTCTCTAGCGCGGGCTTCTATCTACAACATCCGTCGCGTGGGGATATTAAGATGGACGTTGAATACCTTAACCCACACTACCTTGTCCGTCCGGGATCTCAGATACCACGATTAGAGGAACTAACAATAGATTGCGAGTGCTCTGCCACCACTCCAAGCCTTGACGAGACAACTAAAAGCCAACTGATGGGCATTTTCAACACCGCGGGCGATCTCAGTATCAAGCCAACGACAGAGCCAAGTCTACGGCTCCAGTCTTGTCTAAAGCAGCAAGTTTTGCGTTTCCGATTGACCCACTGGTTGAAACTAAGAGACCATAGGCATCAACTGACGGCTCTCACTGTGATGAGCGAGAAAGAATGCCTCTTGCCTGAGAGCCGCCAATGCCCTTCTCTTTGGGAAGTTACTGATATTTGCGATGACGGAGCTACGTAAGACGTTACACTGCCGATCCCATCTAGTGTTCCAAAAGTGCTCACATTTATCATTAGATATCGTCACAAAATCACTGGACAGAAGACTGATAACCCGCCTTTGACGGCTGGAGGAATCCTAGCTGATGTCAGAAAAGCTCTGTGTCTTCCCTCCTGGTTCGGCTTATAACTAACCATTCTTGCAGGAGATGGGTCTTGGAAAGACTTTGAGTGTTCTATCGCTCATCTGCTGGTCCATGGATCAATTTTATGATTCGAAGATTCACACGCAAAACCCGGTTTCTTTGACGACACTTGTCGTGGCCCCCAAGTCTAGTACGAAGTTCAAAGAAGCTATCTGGGGTGAGTGACTTACTAAATTTCTACAGCAATTCCTGGATGGCAGGATCAAATCAAGAAGTATGCTCTTGCTCTTGCGCCCTTGACAAGGTTCGGTTATCTAATTTCCAGTTCAGGCACATTGTTCCGGGCCAGATGCGAGTCGCCATCTACCATGGCCCTGCCCGACAGCATCTCGCGCCGCATTTCCAAAGCCATGACATTATCTTGACGACTTATCAGACTTTAAGATCTGACCGTGCTGCAAAGGGACCACTGTTCTCTGAAAAGTGGTTCCGCGTTGTCCTTGATGAAGGTTAGTGTCGACATATGTTGCCTCCCGCCTCACCATAGCAATGCTAAGACTGCCAACTACAGCACATCACATTGGTAATCGAACAACTCAGACCTTTGGGGCAGCATGTGAGCTCCAGTCTCCGAGACGTTGGTGCCTCACAGGCACCCCAATACAGAACACCCTCGACAACTATGGCGCGTTGTTAACCTTCGTCCGCGTGGAGCCGTTTATCGAAAAATCCAAATTTGACTATTGGATATCAAATTCCATACGAGACAGAGACAAGCAGCCTGCTGGCCTTGCAACACTTCAGTCCCTCATTCAAGCAACATGCCTCCGCCGGACGAAGCAAAGCACCACCCGGTCATGCGAGCTTCCTAGCCGCAGCGAAAATATCGAGAAAGTTGATTTGTGCCTAGCTGACCGCGCACTCTATGAGTTTTTCAAAGCTGAAACCGCAAGGATTGCTGCTGGATTCTTATATTCTGAGCGCAGCATCCCCTCATCGGAACAGAAGGGGAAAAAGAACATATTGCCACTCATCAACTTTCTGCGACGTATTTGCAACCATGGTGAAAGTCTACTGCCGGCTCCAGCTATTGAAGCATGGAGAAGAGGACAGCGTGGTTCAATTACTTGGCAGATGATGCAGTCTACTAGGGAAAGCTGTGCTTTCTGCCACTGCGACTTGGAATCAGTGACCGCACTATCCAACTCTGAACTCCACTGCGGCCACCCCATCTGTGCAACATGCTTTTCGAAGAAGGGAGGCGACACTGAAGGGATGGAGACTACATGTTCCGCCTGTGTTGAAGAATCTCAGAGGGCTTCCACCAGAACCACTTCGGCTTCCGCATGTAAGCCATCCGCCAAGATGAAAGCATTGATACAAAACCTTCATGGCGAACAAGTGAAAAACGGGCAAGGACCCTCAACGAGGCCTGTGAAGAGGTAACATACCTGACCCAGCACTTACAGCCTCACTTGACCGGAAGTGTTTGTCTGATGATTGATAGTGTTGTGTTTAGCTATTGGACCAAGATGCTTGATCTTATCCAAGACGCCTTGCAACTGGGCGGCTATTCTTGCGAAGGGTTGGATGGTCAAAGATCCCTTCAACAAAGAAGGGACACAATACGAAAGTTCACCAACGACCCGACTTGCACGGTGATGCTCGCGACGATTGGCAGTGCCGGCGAAGGGTAAGTCGACGATAATCTTAGCAGCCTTGACGTTATGAGCCTGGCTGATATGAGAACCCACGAGTCAGCATCGACTTGACGTCGGCGAGTTATGTACATCTTATGGAACCTCATTGGAATCCCATGGCAGAGGAGCAAGCAATCGCTCGTGTGTACAGAATCGGTCAGCTGCGTCACGTCACAACTACCAAATACATTACTCCAAGCTCCATTGAGGAAGTGAGTCATTGTAGTGACCCCCATGACTAATTATTTCTCCTGTCCAAGCGAACTAATGATCTTATCATCACCCAGTATGTTCAATATATCCAACAGCAGAAGCTCAAGCTTATCCGGAATGCTTTGGATTCTACCGGGGCTTGTCAGCGTGAAGTGGACAGTGAGCGATGGAAGGTGAGTTATACTCTTTAACACAAATGCTGATAATAACAATCTTCCAGAAGCTAAGGCAGTTTCTTGATTGAAGGGGCGAAGCATAACCTATGTCTTGCGTCAATGATTTCCTACTCAACTTTTGGGATGGAGTTTGGACGACAGGACCGCTCACCAACGAATATACGGGTGCACTGATTTAAGAAAAAGCAGCAAAACACATCCAGTTTTCATTCCGCGAAATAACCGCTATTTGGTACATGTATTTTTTTTAACAAAAAAAGGGAAAAAAGGAATGTCAGCTACTCTCCTTCCCTTGCCGTAGTCGCTCCTTTCTTATCCTTTCAACCAATTCATCCCAAGTAACTCCAAGCCACGCTGAAATCCCCAATGCTCCTTTCTCATCTTTAACCTTCCTGGATTCTCTGCCCTTGATGCCCTTGCTGGGATCTGCCCCTTGGAGCAGGAGAAACTCCATAAACTTTGCTGCGTGTTCAGTGGTTTGCGTGGCTGCGTGGTGCAAGGGGGTGAAACATGTTTCGTTCCGCCTCCCGTCCACGTCCACGTGGCAGCCATGCTTCTTCATAAGATGTCGCGCCAAGTTGATTGAACATGTCGTTCGGGCAACCTTCAACATGAGATCTCTTATACATCCTTTACTATTCCCTTTTAGGATATCAATCTCTTCCCAGAATGTCAGGAGTATGTGTTCTCTGATCGGGTTGTTCTCGGTTGCCGCAACGACGTCATAGGACAGGTAATGTGTCAACTGTTTTGAACGTGTTTCCATGCCGGAATGTGATCTGAGACCTGGCTTCCATAGCTGATAGAGCTCCATTGATTCTTCTCGTATTATAGCGATCAGTATGTCGCCAAGATGATCACCTGTTTCTCTTACATTATACAAGGACTCCGGCCAGTGTTGCGGCGCACTGGCAAGCAACGTCTCCGACGAGCTGACATTGCCACTTTGTATGGCTGCGACGCAAATTCTGGAGAATTGGTCGGGTTTGATGTCGCAAGCTATGACTCCAAACACTATACCTGTAGCGCAAAACAACTGCAGCATCGACGAGGATCCCGTCGAGGCTGCCAAGGTTGCGAGCTCCACCCGTATTGAGTAATCCAGCTTCTTTAAGAAGAGAAGAAGAGCTCTTACAGCCTCGACTTTGTTAGCTCTAACAAGATCAAATAGCATTGGCTGAACCTCATCGTCATCAGGGGTCCCGAGATCGATGGCTTCACAATGCTCTGCTGGCCGATGGCTGTTTTGCAGGTGGTGATCCCGCATCTTGCGGGAGAGAAATCCAGTGTTGGCATACTCGCAGCCAGGAACGTCGCACTTCCATGGCTTTTTGTGATGTCTTTCGTGAGAGTTGCGGCTGGACTTGGTGTCAAAGCCGCGACGATGAAACTGGCAGTGCAAGAAACCGCACTTGAAGACGTTGGCTCCGTAATGGCAGGCGATAGCTTGCTTGTCGTGGGGTGTTTGGCAAATATTACAGTTAAATCGTCCGTGTAATTGAATTGATATTTTGGAGATCGTAAGCGGGTCGAGATGAATCCACCGCTCAGCTAAAAACAATGGTCAGTGACGACTAATTACCTAGAGGCTCCTTATATACTCACGGCTATCGAGGTGATAGTCTGCATTTGAAGACACAATCTGAAACTGAAATGCATTGCTGAGCATTTCCCCCAAGTCAGGCCATTGGGGCTTCAAGGCCACAACAGTCGCGTGTGTCTCAACTTCCCGGCTGTTGATCGGCCAGTAGTCCGTTGCTGATCGTGTGTCATGAAGTAGCCTCAACTGATCTATAAGATTGTCGGGAAGTGAAGTCGCCGCGGACAAGGCCACGTATTGCTTGATCAGCTCCAACCAGAATGTAGACGCGAAGCAATGGAGTCGATAAGCACCCCAAAATATCATGTCTTCTAGTTCGTCTTCAACAACATCCAGGTCGTGATGGTCTTGGCATAGGTAGCTGATGCAGCAGATGGCCAGGCTCAACGTCATTTCTGGGAGTGAGATGAAGCCCACAATGTTGGGTTTGAAGATATACCTGGACAAGATTAGGTCGCGCTGAATACCTCATGCCTTTTCGCGGAACCTACTGCTTGACGGTGAAATGAACGAACTGCACGTAGCCATCTACCACTTCCAAAATGGGGCCACATATATGAACCACGTCGAGTTCCGAGATAACTCTGGCTGGTCGATCAACTTGATCTGGGTTGACAACCAAGGCTTGTTCCAACTCCTGCCTGGTCATTGGCGATGGAGCGCAACCAACCCAGCCCAAGATCTTGCGAGCCTTGTTCTTCAGGGACACATTTTCCGATGTATTGATCCGCTTGAGGATTCTTCCGTACCTATTATAGTGGTCAGACAGAAAGGTAGGTAGGGATTAAGGATCTTCTTACGCATCATCTAATGACTCTGGAAGACATTCAAGCTCTTTGCCGATTTCTTCCACGCTGTCTATGAAACGAACGATGCCAAACAGCACTTTCACGTACAAAAACATGCCTAAAATAAGAAGTGTTAGAAATTGAGATCGATGGCTAAACACGAGAAAGTACCTAGGAGGATTTTTGCAAAGAACAGACCTTTTGCACGAGACGCCAATGGCGCAAACAGACCTCGCATCTTATCACGAGCTTCTGGAATGAAGCATCTCTCGTTGAACCACTCTTCCATACGGCGGTTCACAAATGCCTGAACACTCCCGGAATTTCTGTGATCCACTTGGATGTCTGTCGTCTTGCCTTTCAGGGTGGCACTGATGTCGGCCTCAGCGCGACTACTGAGGAGGATTCGACACTCATCACATGCGTCTGCTAGACTGAGAAGTTCTTTCAAGAGCCTTGAACACTCTCTTGGTTCAATCTCATCAATACCATCAATAACCACATAGACCACGCCTGCGCATTTGAGCAGTGATTGGAGTAGACCAGCCGCAGCCTCAAGGCTACTCCTCAAGTTTTGCTGGCTTGATTGGCAAAGCGCCGTTTTGAGGGTAAGAGAGTCTGAGGCGAGCTGGAATATCAAGGAGTGGAGGACAGAGAGTGCTGTGATGCTGCTATCCTTGTAGGTGAGGAAGGCGAACAGCGTATGGTTGAGTGACTGGGTGTGTCTGATTACGCTACTCGCAAGCAGTGTCTTCCCTAAGCGTATTTTTTATTAGATCGAACCTGTCTTCATCAACCTTGGCGTGTACATACCTGCTCTGGGTATCCCCTTCAGCCAAAAGATCCGCGTGGATGCCTTGGACGGATCTGTCCAGTCTTTGAAAGACACGTCTCGGAAGAGCCACTTCCCCGTTCCATCATAAACAGCTCTATGAAATCGGTATAGGTCGGCGTCGTAATCTTTGGGAGAGACATGCGCACGGAGGTTGAAGTATTCTTGTTTGATATCATTCTCCTCTGTCTGGGCGAAGTGCTTGAGTTCTCGTTCTCTGGCCTCATTGGCCTCTCGAATCTCTTCTAGACGAACTTCGTTTCGCATGAGCACGCCGTGCCGCGCAATGTGTTTCGCCACCATGCTTATCTTGTCTCGTCGACTTGGCCAGAGCATCTCGAAGACAATTTTGAGCCCTGATTTGCCTCAAGTTAGCCATCTTCTCTACTGTGGCCAAGGATTTGGGCAACACACGAGACGAACTGAAAAACTTGATGGCAATCAGATAAAAATCGAGAATGTCGCGGAAGAAAAGAACCAGGACCTCTTTCAGGCGGAAATTGTCCGTGAATATCTTTGTGACCTCGCAGAATTCGGGCAGCAATGACGCGATCTCCTCGAGAGTGTCAACAATGGCATCGAAAGACTGTTTCAGCACATTGGCCCATTGCAGTATGAGCTTGACTGGACCCCATATCAACGCCAGGATATCAGGTTTTGCCTGCACGAAAGTGTCTACCGCACTGGTGTATTCCGCAAGTCGTTTCAGGTAGGGTTCGATTTTGGACAGATGACGAAGATGTCCAGTTCTAGCCTGTTCTCTCTGAAGCTGATCGGTGGCGTCGTAGACCTGCTCGATACTGGTCGTTTGGAGGATCTGATTGTAGAGGCTAGCATCCTTGAGATTTGCCTTGAAGTCCCGGATTGCGCTATCAAAGGCGTGCTGCACGGGATCGGATGAGCCGTTCATAGTGGCTGGTCAACGCGATCGAGCAGGCATGTCAATAGAGGAGATGCGACAGGAATCGAAATTAGGAATGTGGGCTTCGGTCCGCAGCCTGATTTAAACCCAGACCACGAGTCAACCTTGGGAGCGCCTTCAACGAGGCAACGAGGCAACGAGGCAGAGCATGCTGGGGCTGGGGCGATAACGCCCAACAATGATTGGGCACTTCTAACAGTATTGATGTGGGCTCACCCAACAGAAAGCCTGCACGTTGCAGTTGCAGTGCCCATTAGATTTTAGGTACATATCGAGTCCTCTGTTTAGCCCATATGTCGCCATACGCTCGACCCTTGTCGTTTCTCATCATCTACATGTCTCCGACATATATACAAGCACGACTGAGGTCACTACACCGTGGGCAGTAACCCTAAGCTCACACAAATATAACACAAAAATAGAACCGTAAAAGTCTTCTTGGGGGACGAAAGAGGTTTCGATATCAGAAGATATGTTGATGCCTGGGCAAAAATAGCATGACTTTCTTCCTATGTCGTTCGTTAACCATGCCGATCGACTTCCTGCCCGTCTGATTAAGCTTTGCCTCCCTTAGCAGTCTTCAGAATCTCCTCCCACTCGATGTCTTCGGGGCCATCTGCATGAATGAACACACCGAGGTTCAGTGTTCTCTTCAAATTTTCCATGGTGCTTGCATAGATCATACGAAGCTGACAAGAGTCATTAGCACAGCAATAGTATTTGTGAGAAAGATCACGAGACATTATACCTTGATAGGTAGGCTCATAGGAACCCAAGATATGAAGATCATCTTCGTCCTTTGTGTATACTAATTTAGCAAAGATTTCACGCGGAAAGAATTAACAAGAACGCAATATACGACGCACCTCTTCCCATCGTTCCCAAGATCAAATTCTACATCGTAGGCCGCATAGCGAGGAGCAGGCTTCCCTGATTTGTCGACTGCAGACGTGAGCTTTTGGCGAAATGTCTCGTAGTCCTGGTCCGACGATGTCTCATCGACTACAACAGCCTGTTCATCATCTGAGATCTTGAAGATGATAAACTTGGCCTTATTCGGCCCTCTCGAGAAACGGAGATTATTGGCGGCCGTTATGCATTCTTCGTCAACCGAAACGCTTTGCAAGTGTGTCAGTACTACAAACAACCCAAAGCTTGCCCTCAGTCTTATCGATCATAGGGGTGATCGTACCCGGATGGAGGCTATTCAACGGTAACTTGATCAGTGATGGAAACCAAATGGTTAAAAAGAAGACTTGCCGCCATGGTTGTTTGATGTTTGGTGAGTGCCGTAAGTAAAGAGCAGGGAAATGAGGTCTGGATGTTGATAGCCAAAGCCGGACAAGAACAGTATGGATAGTGTTGACAACTCTTAGCTTTCTAATCAAGGACTCTGAAAAATTCTAGCTATGAATTGACTGGCCTGAGAATAAACATGAGGTTCGTGACCCTATTTAAACCTGTAGTTCCATGCAGGGTTTGAAGAAGATACGTAACAAGCATCATCACTGCTTAGCGCTGCCTAGTTAAGTAAGTATTGCCAGCGTTATTCTTCTGCCTTACTAGGCAAGCAAGAAACCAAGGTCCCCTCCTATGGTCTAATTTTAAAAGCCGATTATGTTGCGGTTGAATGGTTGGCGGTTTTAGCCGCAGGTCCAGCGGCCAGACCGGTCTCGTACGTAGATCGTAAGCGGACATAGCCAAAAGCAGCAATCTGTTACACACAGGCATCAATTAATTCCAGGAATTTTCACGCATCTGGCAATAAGCATGTTTCCCCTGTGCAGTGAATTAGTAGTAGAAGACCACATTCGAGTTTGGCTCTTGGTTGTTGCCTTGAGGACCTGGTTTATCTTGCTGCCTGCACTGATCGAGTAGAAGAAGATGACGACGAAGAGCGCAAATGATGAGTTGTGAAGGGCCCTACCGTAGTGATTTTTATGCTTTTTCTTATAACGGTAAAAGAGACTACTCACCAGTTGGTAAATTCTGACTCTGTAAACGCTTTGGATGAATAATAGCCAGAGAAGCAGTGAAGATGGCTATGAGACTAAGTCGTGCCGCTTGGAAAGATTCAGAGCTGATCTCGGCCCCCATCCCAGGCGATTCCAGCGCTCTCAATAGCGTTGTCAATGTGGATAGTTCATTTTATCCCTGTGAGTTCTGGATAGAACTAATATCTGGGCGAAATTGGCTCTACTGAGATCGAGCTGAATGGAGGGTTAAGCTAAGAACCAAAGCGCAGGGCATGGCAGTACCCATGTAGTCTTATGTGAGTGAGTTCAACTTACTTAAGCTAAATCATTTTTCCATTTATGCATATCCGAGGTACGAGACTCGATGTGCCGTTTTCGTTCTGTGGGCGTTGATCGTAATGCAGCTGCTGAATATAGTCTGTCGTAAATCTGCCCTGGCGATTTGGCTTGTCTGATAGCCAAATGAAACCGTTCATCCCATAGTCGTTGAGCTGGATCTGGGGATAAGGCAGGGTATTGTGTGTCAATTTCGAGTCCTGCATCTTTGAAGTGTGGTCAGCGACAAGAGAGACATTCTTATCAAGCACATATATGGCCCAAAAGAGACGAAGTTTGTTCTCGGAATTTCCACTGCGATCTTTCTGATACGTGATCTCACGATGATAACCCAGCATCTGTCAGTGGCTGGATGCCGCAGCTGTCAGAGCGCGGCCGAATACTGGTTTGGTACTACTCAAGGCCTTGATAATCTGGAATTTGGCACCAGAACCATTAGCAACTAGAATGGCAAACGAACAACAGGTTTTCCAAGCTCAACTAACCGCAAGTGTTAAGGCGTGGTTCAAGTCCTTCAAAAGAGGACACAGGAAGCTCGTCAACTGTCAACCCGTATCTTTACTGTTCAAGCTTAGCACAGACTTCAAGACCATACACGTTTTGCTCACACCTACCATTCATTTCCTCCTCTTTCTGAAGCGAAAACACGACCGTAACTGGCTCCTCAACTAGAAGTGCACAATGCCGTCTGTGCGATAAATTAGTTGAGTGTATGCTCTTTTTATGATGAGAATGGGTCGGAAACAAGCTCCTTAAGTCATCAATAGGTCATGTTCCATAGACTTTCAGTGGAGGTTTAGCCGATAAGTTTCAAAAGTCACTTTTCTAGGTGGGGATATTCGTTCAAGATTGCCCACTTTAGTATAAGAAACCTAAAGTTAAACCCACGTTTACTTTGTAACAAGTAGGCTTCATCCTGTCTTTCTATATTTAAACGAGTTATAAAATTTCTATCATCAGCCAATCAGCCACAGATTTATTCATTTAACCTGCTAGGAATCACGTGCAATTCAGCTGCTCCCTACTATGACAACGAGGCTGAAGCTTAAATACCGGTACTCTACGGCACAGTCCCCGCATCTTTATTCCAACCTCAGTACGTCAACTCTTTAACAAACTGCTACAAGAAACAACCATGGACTCTACACCACGAACAACAGATACCTCCGAGGCGGCGATATCCTCTGATGATGGCCTGGCTGCTGTGAAAGAGCTTTTGCGTGGAACTCAGAGCACGCCAGACAAGGCGAGAGCTCTGCTCATGTTCCAAGAATCGACCCCAGACCGCGACTCGGATGAAGAGGAAGACAACTCTACACCAGATGAAGATCCATGGGATATAGTCGGCATCCAAGAGGAAACTGTTCGGAGCCCTGCCATATATCCAGAAACTCGTATGTATACACCACCTCATCTAGATCAGCAGCCTCCGCCACAAGAACAATTTCATGTGCCTGGAACCTACCAGCAGTCCCAGCTCTATGGAAGATCCTATGGGCCTCAATTATCTCCACAACCTCAGCGACATGGAGAATCTTATGTGCCTCAGGAGTGTCAAAGACCTGGAATGCCTCATCAGCCTGTAGGGCCGCAGTCTCAAGAGTTGACTTACTTCGCAAAGGGAGGCAGTGCAAATAGTTCATGCCGCACTTGCGTAATGTTTCCCTTTCGAGTTGTCGCTGCACTGGGCTCATGCATTTGGAATGCGACCAAGGCGATAGGGACGTCATGTTCAGAGCTGGCCAGATCTGTCCGCGGAGCCACAAGGACAGAAGAAAAGCATCAGGCCAACCATGATTCCGAGGCGCGAGAAGGCCCTGCAGTTGGCATGACGTCTGTCGAACACCAACAACCGTATGCAGCACAAACCAACCGCTTTGAGATGTATCTGAAGAAGGCTCTGTTCGAAGAGTCGATGCATGTCTCAACTACCTTGCACGAGCCCAAATGGAACGATCACTGGGCTCTACGATCTGTTCCTCTTTTTCCGGGCTGGGATGCGACGGTTGCCGAGTATGGATTGCATCCCCAAGGTCGCTTTGTGGCCGAGACTAAGAAGGCATTCGACGACTTTCTTCAACACGTCGAGGTCGGTGTCGATGTCCAAGTCTTGGGTACAGGAGGAGGATTTTCGTCGACGGGTGTGCCTAGCCTGCTGAAAAGATCCTTCACATCATATCAGTGGCTCGGAATGTGGCGAAGCTCAGAAGGTCGACGCATACGAGTTTCCCGAGCGCTATTGGACAGTTCTACCTACGGCGGAATTCCTAACCCTTACGAGCCCGATCAGCTCCCAGATTTTGAGCAGGATCAGCTACACTCTATAGAGAACGAGATTCTTGGGTTGGACAAATACAGGGGTGGCGACAGTGATTATCTAACGGTTGTCACTTATAGTGACGATTACGTTGGCGCCATCTCCCTGTTCAAGGCGGAGTTGTCCAAGGAGCAAAAGATTACCCAGCTGGATCGCGTTGCCATGATCCCAGACGTACCGAGGCAGATTTGCAATGTACTAAGAGAAGAGATCAAACCCAATCGGTACGTGGTAGGGCGGTCGAGCCGCAAGCTCAAGTGCTTCGCACGAGGCGACCTGCCACCCCCTCAGATCGTTAGGATATCGAACCAGGCACGCCCATGGAACTCCTGTGGCGGTGGATGGCGGAAAGCCTTTAGGGTGCCGCAACTAAACCGCGAGTACAGTTCGGGTGAAGGCTTGGTAGCCACGATACCGCAGATGGTCGGACTGCTTCACTTGCAGTATCTGACTTTGACGCACCTGAACTCTTCGCCAGCCTTGGTCTTCGACACTCCCCTCGATATAAATGGAGGACAACTTCGCCGAGGGGTCTTGCTGAATGGAACTCCTCGCGGGTCGCCTCTTATTGGGGGGAACACCAGGATTGCAGTTCTGTTCCCGAGGGATAGCGTCTGGGCCAAGGAACAATTCTTCTGGGCATGAGGAGTCCTCTTCCGAGAGCATCAAGTACTATCACGCGAACAACTCTGAAGCAGGCTTTCAGCCGGATCCCTTGGCAGCTGGCACGATTGATGCCAACTTGCCTATTTGGACTCCAAGGGAGTATTTCCTTATTGTGTATGAGTGCCGTTTGAAGCAAGTGAAAAATGCTCTTCAAAACTTGGTGTATAGACAACTATTGAAGCTAAAGCCGCATGTGAGTATTTTATCCTGTGCACTTTGCCACTCATATGGGGATCATATCGTAACTAAACATTCTCAGATTCAAGACTCCATCAGCCTGGTGCCTCGCGCCATGGAAGATAGCACCTCATCACTGGCAGAAAAGAAGAAGACGCAACAAATGTTGACCGACGCGGCTAAGTTGCTACGGTTAACTATACCCTCGATTTGCCAGGCCATCGAGGTCTGGGACAGATTTAGTAGCCGCGACGCGGCGTATCTGTCAGACATCCTATTCCTCAGGCCTGAACGGATTCAGACAAACGATATTCCTCCTTCTAGAGTGGTAGCTGAGATAGGAGAGCACATAGACTGCTTGAGAGACCTTCAATGCCGTGCAGAGGAGCAGCAAGACCTGTGTGCAGGCTTTGCTCGTGAGGTATGTCGAGGATGTGGTAGGGGGAGGGACTACCTGCCGAGATGCTAACGGCGATAGTTGGAAATGCGACTTATTATGGAAAACAACGAGATCACTGTACGGCAACAGGAAACTGGCGAGTTGTTGAAGACTCTAGCAGTAATCGGTTTGGTAAGCGGCCCTCAACCCCTCTTTTGCTTCATGACCAACACACTCATTGCTTGAAGCTGTTCTTGCCATTCACAGCTACAGCGGCTTTATTCAGTATGCAACCTGGGATCCTGCCGTCTGGATTCTATTCTGCAAAGGTTTTCTTGATTTGTTGGCTCTCACTTACCGTCGTTGTGGTGATGACGGGCCTTCTCTTCGGCTGGGGGCCATTTCAGATGAACAATTTGAAAAGTCAAAGCCCTGCTGCCCATGATCGCCTTCACCAGCTGCAACAACCACACTCATTTGCCCAATCGACAAGTTCTTTGACGCCCAGAGGCGCTGGGTATCGTGCAGCCTCATATAGCGATGACGTTGAGCTTGGGACTATGCCGAGCACCAGGAGCTTTCTTGATTAGGCAAGGAGCATCCATTCGCCTAGTGCCTCCATAGGAATATGCTCGGCTGTAGAGCTGCGCCATTACTTCAGCTGAAGAACCTCGGAGCCTTCAGGTACACTTGAAGCGTTACCTGCTAGCTCGTGACTTGATCATATGCCAATTGAGGCTACCATCACTCGCAGCGAACAAGACAATCAAGGTGTGGCGGAAAAATGAACTGGAGGTTATGTTTCATCAACGCACTAGACCATCTATATACACTTCATACCAAGCCTGATAAGAGGCGCACCCTTCAACCTAACTGACCACCCAAATCCCATGGCCTTGGATGTCTTTGAAGTTAGCGTGAAGTGTTCCGGTAATTCGTGTCCCGGTGTCCAGGTAAAGCTCTAAATGGCCTTCGCGGATGGATCCCGGGGGGGCGGTAGCTTCAAACTCGCGTTGCTTCTCGTTGACAACAGAGGTGACGATTGAGATATTAGATCCTACATGATGTAGTAGATAGTCACGCCGTCACACTCCAATCGTTGTCTCGCGCTGATAGGTCCGGGGACATTGTTTTAGCTGAAGTGAGGCTTGAGCAGAGACTTGCGAGAGGCCCTAGTCGACATCAGCAGTATCTCAAGCGACTTGGTAACCATCACAGCTTCTTGGAGCATCAATCTCGTGCCGCGTCTGAGTCTTGGGATTCTAGATCAGCAGTAAGGTATGGTCTTCCTTTCTTTGTACTTGATCCGTCAGATTAAAGGGCGCGTGGTCTAGTGGTATGATTTTCGCTTCGCATCTTGCTGTGCACTGTGAAAGGTCCGGGGTTCAATCCCCCGCACGTCCACATGTTTTTGCCATTTCTTTCGCACATCTTTTTTGTCCCAAGTGGGAAAGTTAGATGGGATTAGGCTCAGATGGAGAGACGCGAATTCTCACATTATACAGAGTACGGATATATTACGTGGTTTGGCGGTTGTGCCTGTTTGAAGTTGCATGAGCCTGGAATGGGACAGTTAATCCCCAAGGTCTATCCAACAATAAAATTTCCATGTCCCTATCACTACTAGTTCCTTTCATACCTAATTATTTTAATTGCTTCAGTCAACTATTTCTATATCAATTGTGTCCCGGTGTGGCGATCCCTTTGAGGTTCGGCACTGTAGTCTTACAGATGGTAACTGCTACTTGCGGCAGAACAAGAAGTTTGAAAAGGGTAACGATCTAACTTGGGGGATAATGAACTGCAGAAATCAATCGTCATTGTGGAAGAAAAACCTAGCTACTCCTGATCCGGCCCAATGAACTTGTATCCACAGTGGTATCAGGGACAGGGACGCCGGGAACTTTTTCTCAACCCCTCTTTAACCAAGATTTCACCAAGCATGTTGAAGAGATACCATGGGGTAATAATAAATATCATCAATGTGTTATTAGTCTTTACTGCTAGGAATGGCATGTAATCTATCGGACGTGCAGACCAAGTTCAGCTCCTCCCCATGCCAGCGTAGCATGTGCCCCTATTTTGTAAGTGGCTGCATAACTTGGCACAACAGGTGCCTTGGCAACGTTTCGAAACAGAAACACCAAACAGAGATAGGGGCTTTAATGAGACTCTAACAATAACCTCCTCGCCGGGGAATATCCTCAATCGGACTAGCAGGCTCGCGTGACTGGGCCGATGATACCTTGGGGAGGGGCAACAGTCAGGAACAGCTTGACATCTGAACGTGCCCTCTCACGGAGTGTGCCTCGGCTGATACCCCAGACACCCCTCCAGAGGACCGGTACCTGTCTTGGGGCCGGTACCTGTCTTGTTGGGAAGTCTATTTCCCCTTGCCGTAGCATTGACGGTACACCATCACCGCAAATTGACGCAAAATGCCACATATAATACCCCGGCCTTAAGATAGTTGGGCCGATGCTGAAAATTGAGTTTCACATAAAGTGCTCGGGCCTCGTAGCTTGCTAGACTAAATGTCGATTTGCACCCCCAAGATCTGGAATCCCGTCCGTGACGCTCATCAGAGCGACAGTCCTGGCCCATCATGGCATCCAATATCGAGAATAGGGGGCCGGAGCTTATGGCGGTCAACATAACCTTTTTAACCACGGCTCTTATCTCCATCATTTTGCGATGTTATGTTCGCAGCTTCATGGTCAAGGCTTTTGGTGTCGATGACTGGCTCATGGTTGTTGGGACGGTATGTTGTTATCCCATTGCCTGCCTCATTCCTTGAGGGTTCATCATTGTTGACTGAGCAGTAGGTCTTCTTTACCTTGTACGCCTCTTTTTCCACCGCGGGCGTCACATACGGAACTGGGCGTCATCATGAAGACCTCGAAACGGGGCAGATCCAAAAGGCGATGATGGTAAGAACCTCTCTCTATCTGATGAACTCGACGCAACTCATTTCTAACTCTGATACAGTGTTGGTGGTTTTGCTACCTTTGGTACGCTCTTGCTATGGTGTCGACCAAAATATCTATCGGCTGCTTTTTACTCCGCGTCACGACGCACAAGCTACAGAGATGGATCATCTATCTCGCCATGTTCTCGACCGCGCTCTCTGGTATCATCTTCTTCTTCGTCACCCTGTTTCAATGTAGTCCAGTCTCGTTCTTTTGGAACAAGACTCAGTCCGGAAAATGCGTCAAAATCGATGTAATAATTGCGCTGGCGACTCTATATAGCGTTTTTGCCGTTACCTCTGACTTCATATTCGCCATTCTCCCGGGAGTTATTATATGGAACCTGCAACTCCATAGAAGAACCAAGCTGCTTCTAATACCTCTTCTCGCTATGGGCTGTGTGTAAGTCAAAGCTGGTTTTCACATCCTTTCTAACAGATTCCGCCCTTGGAAAAATGCTAATAGCAAACATAGTGCAAGTGCAGCAGTTATTGCTCGCTTTCCATACTTGCCCATGTTTAGAAAGCCAGATTTTCTTTGTGAGTTTGCCGTTCTTTGTTGATTAGAAAATCTACTGACTGAGCTGTCACCAGGGAATACGCTGGACATTGCAATCTGGTCTACAGTTGAGCAGGGACTGGCTATCACTGCCGGTAGTCTGGCAACCTTACGGCCATTGCTCAAGCTGGCAGCATTCCGCCTTGGGCTTACTAGCAAGCCAATATCGCTGCGCCCGTCGGACTACTTGTCGTCACCGCGCACTCCAGGACCTGGAACTGAAGGCTCCTTCCCTGGACGCGAAGGATACACTCTCTCATCTATCGGTCGTGATGGAGTGACAGAGGGGAAAAGGGCAGGCCTCGACCCTGTCTCTCCAAGCGAGTTTAAGCTTGGATTCAATAGAGAAACAAGAAGAGAGGTCAAAGTGACACCTATTGGAAGAAATGAGAGCGAGGAGGAGTTGCGCGCGTCAGAACCTTGGAGTAACATGTCCAGGCACTGGGGAAGGTAAGGGAAAGGAACACAGCAAGGATGCGCAAATTACATATGCGTTGCAGATTACCGCTCCTTAGTTTACTATTAATGGCATTACGGCTGTGAATGTTGGGAAATTAATAACTTAACTTAATTTAAGATGGAGTTCCTGGCATACTGATCTTAGTGAAAATTACCAGTCCACTATCTAAATTTAACTACTCGAGCAGACATCCTTCGGAAGGCTTTGGTATTAATTTATTTTGCAAAGTGAGCAGCCTGACTACTCCAAACCAAGCAACTACGTAGTAACATCACCGCATAGTATAAGCATCATGGTATCATTAAGTTCATTTGATGTAATCTCTCCTTACTGGACTATGTCCCTGTGCCCTCAAGTTCCTGCTACATCAATCCTCACCGAAACCTCTCACTTCTTCAACTGACTCAGAATAACATCAGCAGCCTTTTCTGCCGCCATGTATGTTGACACAGCAGTAAAGGTGCCTGGAATGCGAGGATACACTGAAGCATCAACAACGCGCAGGCCAGCAACGCCGCGAACGCGGAAATTGGAGTCGAGGACAGCCATGGGGTCGTCATCGGCGCCAATCGGGCAGGTCGAAGAAGCGTGGTGGCCCCAAGCCGTGTCCTTGATGTAGGTTTCAATGTCCTTCTGTGAAGTCACTTCAGCGCCGGGAAGGACCTCGGTGATATTGACAGCCTGGCTCGCAAACGCCTTGCGCGTAAGCTCAACGGCCTCATACAAGGCTTGAAGATCGCTAGATGAGTCGCCGCTACCGGTGTCGAAGTAGTTGAAGGTGATGTCAGGCACGTCGAGAGGATCGGCTGAGCGAAGAGCGACCTTGCCGGCATTGTTGCGCGGGTGAGCCTTGAGAATGGCCCAGGAGAACCAGTCGTGTTCGATAGTCGCGTTAACAGCATATTGGGGAAAGTAGCCTCTGAAGTTGACGGGGCCGCCAAAGGCGAAGATATCAAAGTTATCCTTAGCCGCAGTGGTGCTCTTGTAGAACATGGCGGCAGCGAGGCCCGAGGAAGAGTAGATGCCATGGTCGCCATCAACGGGAGCCCTCCAACGATCAAGACAAGGATCCTTGTCTGTGAATAGGCTGAATGTGCATCCGTCAAACGATGTAAAGTTATCAGGGGCCTGTCCTTGAACCGTGATTTCATAGTGGTCCTGGAGGTTTGTACCAACGCCGGGAAGATCGGAAATGACTGGGATATCGAATTTCTTCAACTCAGCAGCAGGGCCAATACCGCTTAGCTTGAGGATCTGGGGGGTGTTGTACACGCCTCCTGCAACGATAACCTCGCGTGATGCGGTTGCGCTGCCGGCTTTGCCAGCAGCACCGTTAGCCAAGGGGCTGGCTTTGTAAAGATGCTTGCCGTCAAGGAACTCGACGCCGTTAGCGCGGGGCGGCTTCGAGTCGTCAAAATTGACCTTCGTCACATAGCAGTTGGTTCGGACATCAAGGGGATACCTCTTGGTGCCGTTCGCGAAGGTAGCGTCCCGGACGGAGAGGATAAGCTCTCGGGGTCCAATACGGCTGGCTTCGCGGGACGACAAGGGGATCTGGTAGTAGCCAGGTTTCTGGTCGCGAGCCAATGTGTTGGCATTGGCGTCACCAGCAATGAGGTCGTTCATGGTGATGTTGGTTTTGGTCACCTCGCTCAGAGCAGTGGCACCTCCACTGAGGAGACTGAGGAGCTGCTGGTCATTGAGAGGGATGCTGAGAGGGGCAGTCTCAGTGCTGAGCCAGCCCTCGTAGCCGTGGCCATCTCTTCCCGCGGGCAAGTGCCTGTTCTCCTCGGCCTTGACAAAGTACTTGCGCATGTTCTTGGCTGACCACGAGTCATCGCCAGTAAGTGATGCAATGTACTCAAAGTCGGACTGATGGGGGTAAACAGCAATCAGCGCATTGTGAGCTGTGCATCCACCTAGAGTCTGTGTACGCGGATACAGAGTCCCCTTGAGAACCGCGTCCTTGGGAGGGTTGAGGCCAGTGTACTCGCCGTTGGGAGTGTCGTAAGTGGTCTTGAAGTCGCGTGCCTGGCGGTCATCATCGGCATAGTGGTGCACAAAGAAGTTCCAGGCAATCTCGGGATCTTCCGAGGCATTGGCTGAGTAGGCGGGGACGGTGTAGTTGACGCTGTTGTAGTCGTCACCAGCCTCGATGAGGAGAGTCTTGTGACCCGCCATCGCTAGGCGAGCGGCCAGAGGACCACCGCCAGCGCCGGAACCCACGACGACGTATTCATAGCCGGAAAGGGCAACGGCATAAACAGAAGCCGGCGTGGCTAGGAGGCCAAAGATAAAAGAGTGTCTCATAGCGGAGTCGGCGTAGGCCAATCTACACACTATTTGGGAAAAGAGTGATCACCCACAGATGCGAGCAGCGAAGAGCAAAGGAATGACAGCTATTGATCGGCGGATGATAGTGCATCAGCCATGGTCTGGCCCTTGGTCTTTATAGGCCCGCCTTGTTTGCAGCATGGATGAGAGTTGCCCGAGCTTGGTAAGCTAGGCCTCAACGTTCTAGACTTTTCTCAAAGTATGAGATTCCTCTTTTGTCAAGTCCGCAAATGACGCAGGGTACGCATGACCATGACGGGTTTCTGTCCAACACTTGCACGCGTGTTCGGAGATGAAGGGACACGAAGCCAAGTGTGATCCAAGGCAACAAATGCAGTCAACTCTTGGCGCTACGGGACCAACAAAAGCCTATGAATAGCCAGGTCGTGCATTTCAGCAGCCGGTGTGGTTGCTATGAATGGCAAGGCAGTAGGAAATGCTAACTCCACGTAGATGGTCTCCGCTCAACCCCGGAATGCCCGTAACCTTTATCAGGTTGGTCGAGTTTCGTGGCCGCGGCATCCGAAGCACGGTCCGGGCATTCGGCCGTGTAGGGTTGCATCCACCGGCCGGGCCAAAGCTTATTGCAAGGATGAGCACGGGGATCGACATTAGATCGAGCCCCTGTCTCACTGGTGTGTCGTCAACAGTCCTTTGCGGAAGGTCGTTAACTAAAGGACTATCCCTGTCTTGTCCTTGGTAGAGAATTACTGTGATATTAGTAAAGAACAGGCTTTTTAGTAGTGATTTCCATCGACATAAGGGAGCTGCAAGGTTTACTGCCCCTGAACTGACAGTCTAAAGGGGCAGATATCCATCCCGAGACTGTTGCTAGTATTATCACTGGGTGAACAGCATGCGTGGAACCGAAGCTTATTAATGGATTTGGTTGATATGCTTGTAGCGTCGAGTGTGCTGCCTCTACTATGTATGTATGTGCAGACGGGTGTGCCTTTGTCTCTACTGGGCTGCATTGGTGTGTCAGCCTCACTTCATTATATTTGACGAGGTGACAAGTGTGTTAGGCATATCTCAGGGTGTGATTCAGGCAGCTCTGTTGAAGGCGGTTACTACCGCCCACTGACGACCGAACTACTATTGCTATACATTACCGGCCATTGGTCTACCGCGAGTAAGGCCAACTGCTTCTTCGTGTTCTCCGGCGGCGGTCACATTATGGACCGCGGACGCAGATTAAACCAATTAATTTTAATCGAGAATATCAAGAAATTATATCACATCAAGATGCAAAAATGAGCTTTAAACATTGGAGAAGTGACAGCTAAACTCTTTGTATCAATGTACAATGAATGTTTCCGATATTCTCTGACAAACCGGGGCCACAAATCTACGACACAAACCGCACCCTGCTTGTTCTAATGCTGTACTAACGACCACGCAATATCCTTTCTCAGAAAAACGGTCGTCAAATCGGGGGCCTCTCCATGCTGATTCCAATAGTGGTTGTGTACCGTGTGAATCAGACGAAATCCCCTCCTTTCATACCACTCGTGATTGGTCATCTGCAGCACATCAGCTCACAATTCCGGGCATGAAACACGGTCTATTAGGCTATACCTTTGGGACCTGTCCAGCCTCTTTGAGAAACCTTTCTCTCTCGCTGTCTTTCTCGATAGTATCGAGGGCCAGGGTTCTGGCACGCAATGGCTCCTGTACAGCCATTGCTTCGACGACATCCATGGCAGCGCGTCCGATACCTTTGCTCCGCAAGGCTTTCGAGACGTAAAAAGTCTTGATCCAATACACATCTTCTCTCGGGAGATCTAGGCCGAGGTGATTGGCGTCGACGTTCTCGTCGTCAAGCGAGATATGGCCAACCGGATAGATTGATGCTTGGGTAGGTGAGCGAGGCTTGGCCCGGATAGCGGTGGCCGTGTCCACCAATGGGGTCTTGTCCTGCGAGAGGGTCAGTCATTGACTTGTGCCGACGATACTGGGTTGCTTGCCGTTGGAAACAAGTCAAAGTGGAGTTGAAGCGTGTCCTGGGTGTTGGCATCGCCCGCTGATAGGGTCTAGTCAAGGCTTAGCTAACGGTATCAACTTGTAAGTTAAGCAGAAATCGCAACTTACAATCCAGTATATGCATTTGTTACCCGACCTCTGCTTCGCCCGCCACTTAGCCTCAACCAGTTCCGAGTTCCACCCACATTGTAGTCGTTGCTCGAAGAGCCTCTTGATTTGATCGGGGGACTCGGGATCCCAAGGAACCAGAAGAAGCTGGCCGTGACGAATGGGTAACGACATGGTGAAAGAGGGATGCTTCTCAAGTCTGGCCTCTAGCAATGTCTGGTTCCAAGTATCGCAATTGAATTCCGCTTGGGAAATGTAGTATTCGGTGAGCCCCTGATTATGCTCATGCTTATATTTGTGCTTCCGCTCATCCTTATCAACTAACTCATGAGTCACGACGGAAGACATTCTCCTCCGCCCCGGGCGCGCCTTGTTGTCATTAGCCTGTGGATGACGCGCGGATATCGATAAGAATTTCCTCCGTCTGATCACCTGACAAGGCTCAACGATAATCGCATGCTTTTCTCGAAACACGCTAGGTAGTTATACATTAACATATCTGGACAAAATGGTAGTCCAATCAGTTGTCTTGACGAGACCAGACAACTGATTCAGAGCTTTATCGGAGCCGAGTGGGTGGGTACCACTCTGGAGGAGTTCGTGCCGGCCACTTATCATTCCTCGAATCTCATGATGGCTTACTTGAGGGCCGCGCATGGGGTGATTGATGCTTCTGAGGGAGGGTGCCTCATCCTGGCTGAAGCGCAAAACACCAGGTTCCCCGCGGCCCGAACGAGCCCAGACCAACGCCGTTTAACCTTGGCCAGGGTTGGGTTTGTTTGTTCAACGGCTGGATGCGGGGCCCCGGCATTCTTGGAGTTTGGCTGTTTTCGGGGGAGCCAAAGAGTCTTTGATGGGACATGTCTTTACAACAACCCCTTCCTC
Source organism: Fusarium buxicola (assembly GCA_014899095.1). Lineage (NCBI taxonomy): Eukaryota > Fungi > Ascomycota > Sordariomycetes > Hypocreales > Nectriaceae > Fusarium > Fusarium buxicola. The sequence continues at coordinate 28,463 of JAAVUK010000516.1, forward strand.
ACCATCTATCATATGCGAGATAGATAGATAGATATCTATCGCCATGGCCAAGCCAACTCCCCAGGTCTCGGTGTAGTACTCACAACCGTTCAGTGCCTCGCTCCCTGCTGTGCCGCCAGTTTTCGTGCAATGGCCTGATCGCAGCCACGTCTCACTCCACCTCGGCTGCGGAGAACCAAAGTTGGAGTCGCAATTGGTGACAACTCCTCCTTATGTCCGGCCCACAAGTCAACCGACAAACCCCGAAAGGAAACCCTCGAATGCCTCACGGCCAGCTCCGCGAAAGCCCACGCGCGCTAAAAGATCTGCTTTCCCCGTGTTTTTCTACCCCGGAATCGAATCGGAAATCTTTCTTTTCCTGGACCTTTCTTTGTTATTGAACGTGTCGTGCGTGGTTCGCTCCACAGAGCTCAGGCCACTTTCACTTACACGCGACCTCGGCGTCATAGAGGACACGATCGGATTCCTTGACCCAGAGCACAAGAGTGAGGCTTCTCTCACAGACCTCCAGGATGCAATACAGCCTCGTCGCTCCGGTTCTTTGCCGACCCCTCGCCCGCAATCCTCGTCTTGGGGTTGCCGTCTGCAACAACGGCCTGCGGAAGCTGTCCACCATCCGCAACGGCAAGCCATTTGAAGAGGAGAAATGTCGCGACTACAATCCAAAGCACTTCTACCCAGCGCGAATGGGCGAGACGCTCGGCGGCAAGTACGAGCTCGTCTCCAAGCTGGGATGGGGCACCGGCTCTACTGTCTGGCTCGCAAGGGCCACGTCCTGGTACCATCTCATCCATCGCCGTGACTTATACTACTTGTTGACTGACTACCCACGGCTAACAAATCCCAGGCTGCCTTGGCACAATGATCGTTTTGTGGCTCTCAAGATCACCAACAACACGCCTGCCGTTCGAGCCGCCGCACACAAAGAGCTCGACATTTCAGAGCGCATCTTTGCTGCCGCCACGTCACACCCCGGTCGGCAGTTCATCCGTGAGACGCTCGACTCTTTTGAGCTTCAAGGCCCCGAGGGCACCCATCTCGTCATGACCATGGAGCCTCTGCGACAGCCTCTTTGGATGCTTGGACAGCAGAGTGGCCTGACCAGCTGGGTGCAGCCACGTACTATCAAGGCCGTCCTGCCCAGCATTCTCAAGTCGCTGGATTACCTTCACTCCGAGGCCGGCATCATCCACACTGGTACGTCCTCACGCCACTTGTAGACACGCCACTTGTAGACGCCAGCCACTGAATTTGGCTGCAGACCTCAAGGGAGACCACTTCATGGTTCCTTTCGAAGACCCCCAAGTCCTCCAAGAGTACGCCATGCGACAGACAGTCAACCCTGCGCCCTGCGTTGAGCGAAACGGTCGCCCCATCTACGAGTCGCGCAACAGCTTCGGCCACTTGAGGGCAGATGTCGACTATGTCAAGTTGACTGACTTTGGTCTTGCTGTTCGCGGCAACCAGACGCACAACCACGACATCCAGCCCCGCGAGTACACTGCCCCCGAGGTCATGCTCAAGGCCGGCTGGACTTATTCTGCCGATATCTGGAACCTTGGTCTTGTGGTATGTATCCATACGTCCATCATCCAGTGTGACTTGAAACCATCTGACTTGGCTTCTAGCTGTGGGAGCTGCTCGGCGACGTCAACCTGCTGAACGGACGTGCGCCAGGCTATTGTAACTTCTCCGACAAGACTCGGTTCGCCCAGATGATCCGCCTGCTCGGTGCTCCTCCCTCCGATCTTCTCGCCCGTGCGGACCGAAACACTCTCCCCATATACTACAACGAGCAAGGTACGTTGCCCACCACCTCATCCAGCAACCCAGAGACGCTAACACCACCCGAGGCCAATTCAAGTACCCTGAACTCATCCCCGACGAAACCTTCACCCTCGAAAACTCCACGCCCATGCTCGGCGGCCAAGAGCGCGTTCTCTTCACCAACTTCGCCAAGCGCATGCTGACCTGGCTTCCCGAGCAGCGAGCCACCGCCAAGGAGCTGCTCGACGATCCCTGGCTGAAGTCCGTTGGCCGTCACAGGCCGTGCGGCTTTGGGTACCTTGAGGATACGCGATTGACTTGAGCGTGAAGCGAGTCTTCCCCCCATGAAGCAAGGTGTTAGGTTCTAGGCGTTCTGGAATCGGGAACAAGGGTTCATGAGGATATGCATTAATTGTAGGAAGCTATTCCGAGCACCCTGAGGCAGCACACAGATATCCATTCTAGCGTTGGGGCGAACCTGGCAGAATAACTACAACAGAACGATTACTCAATATTGTTGCCTTCAAAGACACTTTTAACAGTTTATTGTTTTAACCCAGAAAAAATGTCACTTTTCATCCGGCGCAGTCGCGATCCTGCTTATCGCAGAGACCAAGGTCTCATTCGGTCATAGGCTAAGATAGGAAATCTTCATCTCTATTATTCAACCCATTCTACAGTGTCTAATCTAGTCTATATCTTTCTCTATATAATAAATGCTTATTTAATTAATGATGGCAGGTTTGCTTCTTACTCTGCCTTCTTAGAAGTCTTCGTGCGGAGCTTCATCAGCATGTAGACCAACGCGTATGAGCTAAACACAAAGACCGCCACAATGCCAGCATCTCGCCAGCCATAAGAATATTCCTTCAGGTTCAACGTGCGCAGATAATCCTCGCCCTTGGTGTACGAGCAGACCTTGCACTCAGACGTCGCGTCGGGGTTGACCAGGTTGCTGATCATGCCCATGCCCTGGTCGAGGTAGTCCGACAGGTAATCGCCGCAAGTCGTGCCGTTAGGGGGGTCGAAGCGCGCAAACTCCTTGTCATCACACTTGATGTCGGTGTTCCAGACGCCAAACACCAGCATACTGCCCATGAGGTAGTTGAAGGGGTTGGCCCAGTAGATCCAGTGTCGCCAGAATTCCTGGATCTGCTGGTATGGTACCAGAACACCGCAGAACGACACCAAAATACCGATGATGAGCGGATTAACCAACGATGCAAAGACCTCATTAGGCGCGTAGGCAGCGACAAACTGACCAATACCGGTATAGACGAACTCGTACATGAGCATGACGAAGAACATTCCTCCAGCGCGAGAAGACTCGCTCGGGAATCCGACCGTGTAATACCAGCAGACGAAGTAAAACACAGCGCAGAGGATCAGGTATGGAACTTCCGAAACGACGAGGCCGGTTACGAAAGCGACCCAAGAGTACATCTTGGACTTCTTCTCTCGCGTCTCGAAAATGTCGCGGCGGTGGATAAACAGAGGCTGGAGTTGGGCCATGACACCAGGCGCGACGAAGATGAAGTTGAAGATAGTAAACAGCTTGAGCTGAAGCTCTCCGACCGAGGATCCAATGTTCCAGAAGGTAAATCCGTTGAACAAAGCCGAACCGATGTGCAACATAATCTTGTTGTTCACGTAGTCGGTGTTGCGGTAGAGCGACAAGTTCATGCGGTGTGTGACAAGCTTGATCTGCTCCCACATGCTGGTAGCAAACTCGTGTCCGTCATCGAGAGTACCTGGAGGCTTGGCCGCAGCGTCGGAGGTAATTCGATCAAGCTCCTTGGATACAGCCTCATGCTCGGGAGACGACACCCAGACCTGGTTCCAGTCCTTGCCTTGGGACAGATGCCCGGAGACGACATCGATCATGTGCTCCGCAGGGTTCACGTCCTCGGGGCAAGGAGCGCCATAGCGACCAAAGTATCCTCGAATCGTCTTGGCCTGTTCACCAATGTCTCCAAAATATACAGTCTTGCCACCCTTGGCGAGCAGAAGTAGCGTGTCGAATTGAGCAAACAGTTGGGCCGAGGGTTGGTGGATAGTGACAAGAACAGCCTGGCCAACAGCGGCCAGCTTGCGTAAGAACCGAACTGTGTTGTAAGCGGACTGGCCATCCAGACCCGAGGTAGGCTCGTCCAGGAAGATCAGGATACTGGGCTTAGAGACCAGTTCAACGCCGATCGTGACTCGCTTGCGCTGCTCAACGCTAAGGCCAGCACCCACCTCGCCAATAAGAGTATCCGCAAGTTCATGGAGCTCCAGAAGGTCAATAATGGTATCGACGTATTTGAGCTTCTCCGCACGGGGGGTGTCGCGGCTCTGTCGCAGAAGAGCAGAGAACTCGAGAGCCTCGCGGACAGTCGCAAAAGGCTCGTGAACATCCAGCTGCTCGCAATAACCGGCGGACCTTTGAAAAGAGATCGGCAAAGGACGACCGTCAACCAGGATCGAGCCGTGAATGGTGCCTTCAGTCTTGCGCTGTGCCAGAACATCCAAAAGAGTCGTCTTTCCAGCTCCGGAGGCTCCCATTAGGGCACCCAACATACCAGGCTTGACCCAACCCTGAACATTGTCGAGCAGGGTGCGATCTCCAGACGGGGTTTTGACGGTGTAGGTAAGATTCTTCCAAGTGAAAACTGAGGTGTTACGAACGAGGGCATCTTGATCTGAGTCGCTGGCGGAATCCTCGTCGGCCATAACACCGTCACCGCCGCTATCAACCACTTTTTTCTTCTCCCCGATCTGCCCCTCTTCATCAGCCTGGCGCAGAGCAGTAGTGATGTGAGCATTCTCTCGAGGGATAAGCAAGCTAGGGCCATCTTCGGACGCAGCATGCCACTTTGAGGTTGCGAAAACAGTGAGAGCAACGTATAGAGCCCACCACGCCCAGAGAATGCCAAAGTTCCTCCACAAGTGATCGTGACCATATGACAAAGATGCCAAGTAGTCATCGCCAGTCACAAAATTTTGACCAGGTCGTGCTCCACCTACACCAGCACAGCCCTGATGGTCTGCGCTGTTAAAGCCAGGTCCACTCGGCACCAGATTCGGCCCAACACAGGGGATGATCTTGTTGTGGAACTCATTGGACAAAAGAGCATCAAAGCCATAAGCCATGGGGTTAATCCAAAAGATCCACACAAACCAGGGATGCATCTGAGGCTTCTGAATCATGTAGCCAGAGTAGATAATGGTGGCTGAGATGAGGAAACCGGAAACCTTGGATGCGCCATCGAAGGTACTGAAACCAGCACCAACAGCTCTGAAGAGAGCAGTCATACACTAAGAAACCGAATCAGTACATGTAGCTTGGGGGATTCTCCTCTGAGAACTTACCATTGTCATAGCAATTAGAACGAGCCAGAAAGTGAAGAAAGCTCCGGCGGTCGCGGTCAGGCCAACCATGAAGTAAAGAATTAGGGAGAACGTTGAGACTTGGAACAAAATAACCGGAATATCAGCTGCAATTTGGGCAAGGCAAAAAGCTGCAGGATGAAATAAGGCGAAAGATTTGTGCTTAAGGAGGACTGGACGACCAGTGAAGGAGTCGGTGACCTCGGACATGGACAAAAGAGAGTTGAAGAGAATAGCGAAGAAACAGGCACCAGACTTGATGAACAGGCCACCGGATGTATCGGGGGCGTTGTAGAACAAAGAACCGGCAATCAGGGCCTGGATGATAGTGGAGACCTGCTTGATGATGAAGGTGGCCTTATCTCCAAGCAGAATCTGATACTGGCGTGCAACGCAAGCCTTGACCTGTTGGGCGAATCCTACCGTCATGGGGCTGCTATCGGGCAGCTTCTTGTCCTTTTCTTGCCGCACGCCCTCCTTAAAGAGTCTCGTTCTCTCTTTTGCAATGTCGGTCGTAGGATAGTTATACTCGGCAATCATACGCTCGTAGATGGGTGACTTTTCGTACTCGGTTCGAAGCATGTCTGCATTTCGAGGGAACCGGTTCTCGTACTCTGGGCGAACATCTCGTTCAGTTGGGACAGTGACACCAGTCAAGTAGTCGGCCACGTTAGCGCCATGTTGGCAAATGAACCCCATGCTCTCCATGAAGGGCCTGGCCTCCTTCAAGGAGCCGTAGTATACCTCCTTTCCTTCGTCAAGGACAAGAACTTTGTCAAACAAGTCGTAGATGCCGTTACCGGCCTGGTAAAGGGTGACAATGGAGGCGAGGCCAAGGACATCTGTCATGGCGCGGATAGCTTTGGTATACTCCAGCGCGCTATATCAAAGTCAGCAACTGAGACAAAAGGTTTATGTTAGATGGAAATACTCACGTGCTAGCATCCAGACCACGGGTAGAGTTATCCCAGCAGAAAACCGAACCTCGGGTGGTCAAGGTCTCGATGATTGAGACTCGCTTCCGTTCACCACCGGACACACCGCGGATGAAGGCATTGCCGACCTTGGTATCGTGGGTGTGCTCGATGCCCATTGATTGAAGTAAAAAGTCTCGCGTCTCCACCCTCATCTCTTGGCTAGATGTCACACCGTCGGGGAGTTGAAAGGGTACCTTGAGTCGTGTTGCGAAGTCCATTGTCTGTCCCACCGTGAGGGCTGGAAAGAACAGCTCTTCTTCCGTGTTCATGACAATCTGGCCCCGGTAGCGTTGGGCCTCCTCGGACGTCATGGATCCGTAGTGGACATCTCCAGAGACGCTGGCATATCCTCGTCGCTTATTGGCAATCATGTTGAGGAGAGTGGTGCAGCCAGAGCCTGGTCGACCGAGGACCAGGAGCATCTCTCCAGGCTTGACGCATCCATGGCTGTTGTCGACGATGGTCTTCCGAGGGGGCTTGTGTCGAGACTCTTGGACGAGTTTCGGGATGTTGAATTGAGAAATGAAGTTTTCGTGGATCGCAGCATCGGCCGCGATGACTTCGACGTTGAGGTTTTGCCAAGTCACGCCGAGTTCCCTGTCAGGGAAGCCTGATGCCCTGTCGCGTTGCTTGAAAGCGGCCACCTTAGGCTTCAAGGCCCACTGGGAGTCATCATGCTCAAGTTCGTTCATAGGGGTCCTGTCGTAGACCGTCTGTGTGTCGCTGCCGTCCGAGTCCATGGTGTATGATTGGATATGGACCTTTGTCCCGGCTCGGTATTACGCCGCAACCGCCGATGGTACAGTCGATGAAACTGCCTTGGGGGAGGTTAAGATAAAGGAACAAAAGAAACCATGTCTGGCAGTGTCAAAGATGATTTCCAAAGAAAGGAGAGGGAAAGGCGAGAATTTAAAATAAATGAAATACGGATACTGTCTCGAGGATCCATTGCTCCAGCTGGGGGCGTAGGACTTTGGCGGATAGCGGCCTTTCTCAGGAGTCCGACCGCACTTTTCTGAGAGGGCCAATTGACGAATGAAACAACTTGATTTCGATTCTTAATGGATGAGCCTCAAGTTGGGCGGATCCAGCGGATCCACTTGACTTTGACGCAATGTTGGGTCTGACTGTTGGAGATGCTCGCACTCGCAAAGCAGAAGCAAACGCCGCTTAGTCATTAGCGAAGGAGAGCACGAGCAGCCTTGGAATACGGGTCTTGGGCCTAGATTTGGTATGCACAATACAGAGTTTTGGCACGCAAAAAGCACGTGGGTGTGGAGAGCGCGGAGGACACTTGTGCGTAGATCCAGCGACAGATAAAAGCGAAAGCCGACGCTCCCAAGTGCGAATAGGGCAGATTCTGGAATCAGATTGGAGGAAGACCCGGGCGCGGAGGAACTGTCCTTGCGTCAAGTCGGCCTCTGTAAGTGCGAGCCCCGGGATGACGTATTTCAGATCCGACAAGATCTGGCAAAGTGTCGGAAAGCCGTCGAATGCCCCGTCGGCCAGATCGGCTCCGTGTGACTGGGTTGATAAGATGCGGAAGAAGACGAAGGCCATGCAACAGTGCAGGGGATTAGATGAGCTGAATTCTGCTGACTCAGCGGCGGTTTTATGCTGGCATCCACCGCGGGAGAGTGTTAGCGCTGACGTTAGACCCGTTGACAGCTGCCCTATTCTTTTTTCGTCATAGTATGCCGCTGAGTAAGCGGAAGATGGACTTCTTCAGCCAATTCCTCCGCGTCATCCAGACTCTGAGATGCGCATCGCGTCTTGAAACTCGGTCTCAAATTGGCGGCTGCTGCCTCGGATTACTCGCGCTCGGACTTTAAGGCATTTCTCGCCGAATTTGCCGATACTGCTCGGGACTTGACGCATAGCTATCTCCTCCATCGTCTCCCTGGCTGAAAGCCGGAGAAAAGGTCGACTTTGCGGCTATCGTCTCACATCTCTCGCTTAAGTGCTCTGGCACAACCAAGACTCGATACCGCGAAACAAAGACCAATCAGCTCTTTTCAAATCCCATCATGTCTACGTGTATCTTCTGATTGAGCTCATTCTCCGCCATGGTCCAGACAAGTGCGGGTGCTTGCGATGCCTGCCATAAGAGAAAGGTACGTACGCATAATCAACCCTCGAACTTCCCAGCAGTTCTTTTACCAGTTACCCTGCATATTCGGCCTTAATCTTTGATATATAAAAAACTATTCCATGTACACTCAACGTGCTTACTATTATAGATCCAGTGTGATTCTACCAACGCCAAGACCCCCTGCGACTGGTGTGAGCATCATGGCTTAGCCTGCACATTCAACCGGGTCAGGGGTCGCAAGAGGAAACTAAAATCTAGGTGAGTCGTGCTGCCTGCTTCGTCCGAGATCGGGCTCAAAGTGGTAACACGGCGTCAGAACCAATCAAAGCTCCGAACCCAGTCTCTCGAAACGATTGGAACACATCGAAGATGTCTTGGCCCAGACTCTTGCTCAGCGTGGCACCGACACCAAACTAACCCCTACTTTAATAACTGCGACGCCCTGTATCAGCTCAGGTGAGCCTACCAGGGCCTCCATAAGCCTCGGTGAACAAATTGCCGCCATTACCTCGCCAGAAGCATCACAAGTGCCATCTCCTGCTAGTGGGTTTACTACCATCGTCTCTTTCGGACAAATTCACTACGGTGGCAGTCATTTCGGGCAAATCAGCCAGCATAATGGCATGCCTATTCTTTCCCCAGAAGGAGAGAAATGGATATCTTCAAGGACTGGTGAGGATGCCTCGTTTCAAAAGTTCCAACCACCTGCTGCTCGGCAGCGATTGATCCCTCCAGCGTCATCTGCCTCTCATTTCTATCATTCTCCAGATCTTTACGAGCTTCCTGATAAGAAGATTGTGGAGAAGATTTTTGATGTATTCATTCACTCGGCTTTCAGACTGGTGTTTCCAGTCATTGACCGCGTCCTCTTCCAAGAGACCATGGCACTGGCGTATGAGCCTTACACTGAGCCGCTGTCTCTCGAACGGATCAGTGCCAAGTGCTGCGTCTTAGCCTTTGCTTCCATCATCTGCCTCTTTCAGGGGGCATTGGAGGAGATTCCGTATCTTGATGGCGATGTCTGGGCGATGAAAGCACATTACCTATTGACTGATGCTCTCGAAGACACTAGCATCACGAGTCTTCAGGCAGTGTTCATGCTGGTGAGTATTCGGTCACCCTTGTCCCCTAGGAAGAGTGCAGGTTCCCTGAATGCTAACCACTCTGACAGCATATGCATCAAACATTCTCTGGTCGTTTGCAATCTGCCGCCATGCTCCATGCCATTGCTTGCCGCATTATTTTCATGCTTGGTGGACATATGTACAAGCCCCTCAAAGCCTACGGTTCAGAAGCCACCCGTGAAGAACGTGAGAATCGTCAGTTGCGCATGCTCTTCTGGCTATGTTACATCTTTGACAAAGACATCGCCCTGCGAACGGGTCAGCCTCCTTTGATGTCCGATGACTACTGCGACCTCACCCTGCCGGACGATTACATGAACTGCTACTTCTATCTGCCCGATCTCGACGATACTCTTACTCCTTCTTTCGATAATGAAAGGCTTACACCACACCTCCCCGGCGATCCTCGCTTGAGTCATCTCAAAGACAAGACTAGCCGTCTACTATACTCGGCCCAAGCTGCCAAAAAGTCAGATGCGGAACTGCTTCGTGACATCCGTGAGCTCGATGAGGAGCTTGAGGCTTGGCGGCTGTCTATTCCGCCTGATTTCCGCCCTGCGCTCTCGATATCTGAGAAGTCTCAAGTCACTCTTGCAGGAATGGGGCTCCCGCGAAGCATGCGACACATCACCTTGCATCTGGAATATCATCACCTCATGACCACTATCCACCGTGCCAGCGGGCGATGCTGCATTCTGACGTCAGAAAACAGTTCTGATGACGGGGGATGGAAAGGAGGTATACGGTCCAGCATTGCTCTCTCGTTGGAGGCCAGTCGCTCGACACTCGTGTACTTGAGGGCAGCCATCAATGGGCTTGCAGGTGAAGCATTCTGGTAAGGATCCCAAGTCTCCCAAGCTCGACTTTCAGTACATTTCTCAGATTAGAACTTACTGACAGCGTGTGCCAGGGTCGTCGTCTTTTATCCTACGGCTGCGATGATGAGTCTGTTTTTCAATCTTCTTATGAACCCTCTTGAGGATCGAGCGAAGGAGGATCTGGAACTTCTCAGCTCAGCTGCCGACCTTGTCAAGGACATGCCAGTTCGCCGTTTAACTCCACACGAGCTTGCCCACATGAAGTTGGTCAACGACTTTGTGGCTGAGCTAATCCGGCTTTCCAAATGTGCCATTGCGAAGGCCACCAAGGAGCGGGAGCAAAGGAAACATGAAATGCGGCTGAAGAGTATAAACTAAGGAGGGTCTTGTTAGTTGGATTCCATGATTTAGCGTAGCGTTTATTCTGATGGGTCTGGATTACCCTGGTTTACTCTTCAAAGGTCTCGGTGTTCGGTTTGCCTGTGTTTAGACATGAAGCTTGCCGGGTTTCTCGTTAGCATTTAATGTAAGATCGTATTTAGAATGGCCAAGTTGGCATTTGTTAGCTATTTTAGTAGTGTCGAAGGGTTAGGAGACATAGGATAAGAATATAGAGACATTGAGTTTACATGGCCTTTGCTTTTCCTGGGTTGTCCAGAGAAGTCTGCAATCTGCTAAATCAAAGAAAGCCATTCCTCCTCCGTAGTGATGTACTTATCCCAATCCAACCCGTTACTTAGTTCATGAACATAGCACTCTCCAGGAAACTAGAATTGTTCACTCTGTGGCCTCAAGACGTAGAGAGGCTCACCGCCATTTAAGACACATATCGTATCACCCTCCTCCATCGCCGTTGGACCCACCACCAGGAGACCTTGAGATGTGATTCCAAACTGCCGGTATCGATGTTTACCAGTTCCGTACATGCCGATCTATTCCTGTATGCGCCCGGGGGTGCTTGATTCGTTAGTCTCCCGCGTTGGATCCGATATTTTTATATAATGAACCAGATAATCGCCGTAACGGTTGTCTTCGCGATTGTTAAAGGATAGCCATGATCGAAAGTCGGCTATAGAAGGCCGTGCATCTCCACCTTGCGAGTCTTGCTGTGCAGCAATAGTGACAAATAGACAAGACAGGAAATATGGCACTGGTATCTCTTCTCCTCGAATTTCACACAAGGCTTTGTGCCCCCATTCCCACCACTGTACCAGCTTTGGCAGAGGTACTCCGCCCGTCAACCACTGCTCCGGCTCGACATACGTTTTGCTTGTCCGACTCGAAGTGTGGATCCTATTAGCTCGATGCCCCAGGAGACTGAGTACGTTTGGGTCGTCATCATGTCGAACCTTGACTGTTTTGAAAGAAGCTGCATCAAAGCCCTTCCGTTTAATGGAGTAGGGATAGCTGGTCAAAACGTATTTTGTGTTCCCCAAGTCTAAGATTGCACGGGTTGTTCGATGGTATATAAATAAGCCCACGTTGATCCGCTCTCAGCGGATGGTAGCAGAGTGTCCGAAGAACGAGCCCCGCGGTTGATCAAGGCAAGTATGAGGAGGTTCTTAGACGTCTCAATGATATGTCGAGTGAAAGCTTGAGCTACCTCGGCGAGGGTCTTTCTATAATTTGGTACTAGAACGTCGAATCGAGACTGCGCCATGACTGTTTTCTGAGCTCTATGTGTCGGGGCCAAGCTAAGGAGAGCGTAAAACTTGTCTCTCCGGTCGGATGCGTCATACTCCGCCGTGCGCCATAGCAGACTGTCTAGATTCCATCTTGTTTTCGATACAGCCAATTGCAGCAGAAGCCTGGCGTGTCGTGCATTAGTCCTCGTGTAAGTAGCCGAAGCTCTGGCTAAGTTGCTCATTGAATCTGATGAAGCAAGCACCGCAAGATTCTGGCACACGAACGCACCGGCCCAGTCGAGTTGCATAAAGCTTGTCACGGTCTTGTTGTAAAGAATGAGTGGCTCTTGCTCGGATTTGAACACTTCTTGAATGACCCAGATCCTGGAGAACCAGGAAGCTTCAAGTAGTCCATACAAACATCGCCAGCGATGATCCGAAACGGGTGGCAGGCCGAATCGGATGAGATCGTCGACTCTTCCAAGGCCACGGGATCTTGGCAACCTCCCACTCCAATCGCCAAGAGTCGCAAAGAAGATTGTTGCTTGTCTGGATTGGTAGTTCAGTTCCGAGTTTTCCTGGCCCATCTCTGAGATCTTACGCCCCAGCAGTAACTAAGTGCGTGATAAGGGGGAGTTCGAGCGATATCAAATGTTTGGATCTCGTAGGTGTGGGACGAGGGTGACCTCGAAGCGGCATTGTCTTTGAATCTGATCAGACGAATGCAGTCTGCGTCACCAAGCTCGTCAAAGGCAAAAGACACCGGTTCCGCGCCTGTCGCCAAGTCCATCATGGATAGAAACCGGGCGAGATTGCTAAGTGATTGGAATCTTGAGATCAAGTTGCAGTCGTGCGGCTGAAATTCATATTGTTGGCCCTCTCCGCACTCTTACCGGGGTTTCCTCGGATGAGTTGCGTACGATTGGATATCGAAATGATGGTGGGTGGCTCAATATCTTTACTATTGTGTTTGCAACACTTTCACAAATGATGAAACAATAATTGTGTAACTCAATCCTGAATAACAATGTACGCTCCCTAACCCCCCCCTTTCGGCGTTATCCCATGTTCCAGATCAAGCAGTTAGACTAGCGTAACAGCTCTTCTCTCGGATCCTTCAAAGACTTGAGCATAGTCCTCGTCATTGTCCTTCAGCCACGTCAGCCCGTTGATTGAAAAAACCCCGACCCGTCTATACACGCCACCTCCTAGTCCTTCGGCAGCACAGAGTATCAAGCCTGACCTGGAAGAATCACGCTTGTTAGTCGCAAGGAGTAGTAACCCGAGGTTCTCGGTCGCAACTATTGCATGAGATCAGTATAGTCGACTATTGGGCTTTAGTGTGGCGGTTTACTTACCACTCTCCTTGGCCGGTGTAAAGTCAAGGATGGCGTGGGCCACGTAGGTACGGCTAGATTGCGAGCGAAGGATCCAGTTGAAGCTTTCTCTGGAAAAGAGAGTGCCGGCAAGAGACGCGAAGCTGCTGCCAAGTTTCAAAAACCCAGAGTGTACGGCACCGTACGGGTTGCGGCCCTCGTCGTCGACTTCTATGCTGGCCTCGAGCATTTCGAAGTGTGTTTCCCAATCTTCAGCCACCATAGCATAAGCCCAGGGCAGAAAGTCCTGACGATTGCCTCTAAAGGCAAGAGGACTCCAAGATGGCGCCAAATAGTTTGTTTCCAAGTCGTGGAGTAGATGCGACAAGCTGGGCCGCTGTTGGTCGAAATCCTTGTCACTACTGTCCCTCGTGCAAGTCCACATTAGTCCGATTTGAAGGTCACAATCCCAAATACCTGCCAAGTATCGTGCACCGCTCAAATCCGCTATCTCGCGAGCGAGACCAGAGAGCGCTGGAAGACAATCCGTCGCCCTTGTCAACTCACGCGTGCGATATTCATAGAGAACCTTGTGCCAAAACTCCGCTAGCTGCTTGGGTTGGGTCTCCCATTCGTCCTTGAATTGCAAAAAAGAGATGAGACCAGGGCCGATCGTTATGATGCCATCCTCGCTCCTTGTCGAAACACCGCTGTACGCGATCCCGGAGATATGAGTACTAGCTCGAGCGATGAAAATTCTTCGTGGAGAAAGGTAGAACTCCTGAAAGGTCCATCCTCTTGTTAACCACGCCGATGTGAAAATGTCAAGATCCTGGAAGACATTGACGCTTCGAGTGTCGGGCTCCATCATCTCAAGCGCTTGTGAAAGCGGCGCCTCGCCTCTCAGCACCATGGTGTAAGAGCCAACAGCATGAGACGCAGACGGAGATTGATAGTCCAATTGTATGCTTGGCAACCGTCGTGAAAGGAATCCTTGTTGGCACGAAGAAGAACCGAGAGGGCACAGCGTAAAGTAGGCATTCTTGTAAATGAAGCTCATGCAGCCACTCTCCGTTTTCCAATCCAGTGCATCACCCTGAATTATACAGAGTGCATCAACCCAGAGGTAGCGCATCGGTTCATTTAGAGCCCTGCAGAATTTCACGGCATCCAGGAGCACGGGGGAAAGCTCCTCTTCGGGTATATATTCCAGCCTGTCTCGTAACGATTCGGCCGTCGTCTTGGACTGGTATATCGCAGTCGCAGGAGGCCCCCAACAGTAGCTCAATGCTGCGTATTTGAATGGGCCTTTGTGGTCTTTCGTGGTTATAAGGTGGATGCTTGGACTATCCCCTTCGCCCAAGTCAAGGAGTCGATTGGGATTAAAGTCCGGATCAAGGTCAGGCTCGGGCTGGAGAGGTTCCTGAAGGGCATCGTTGATGAACTCGAGAGACTTTGCAGAGAGCGCGTTCACTTCTGGCTTGGGGATGTTTAGTTGCAGCCATTCGTGGATGCTCCCTTAAAAGGTGGCTAGTTAGCATAGCCCTTTCAACATCAATTCAAAACGGTGTTTGAGTTGTTAATAATAGTGACGGGTACGAACCACTGCCAGCATGAAGCGAAAATACGTATGCAACTCCCAGCTCGTGGTGTGCTGGATTATTAGGCTCAACTTTGACCACTAGAGCTCCCGGGTATCCAGGTCCTTGGGCATACCAATCTTGCAGTTGGTATCGGAATGAAAAGCAGATCTCGCCATGGTAGTTGCTCAGGCGGCTCGTCATCAGCTCCGCCCTTAGCAAAGCGCACAGCTCGCAGCCAGTTTCCTTTGCAGCCTCGAAGGATGCAAAGCCAGGAGCTCTGTCGATAAAAGTGGAGGTGAAGTCGCTAATGGCACGGAAATCAAAAATAGCCTGGCCGTTATCAGTTGCATGCAACCCATAGATTTCTTCAAGTCTATCCAGCCTGAGCTGGTCACATTGTTTGCAGAGCATGCTGGGCTGTCGAGTGTTGGACGCTTGAGATGCCGCGTGATCCGGCTGACAGGTGGTCTGGAACCTGAGAACTGGTGTTTTAAATACCGCTGCTGTTGAAGTGCAGATATGACCCAGTTGCATCAGTTAGGATAGGGTGCCTTACACTCTTGGCTGTATGGCATAGTGGTATATTCTGTAACAACCACCTGATGAAAGGATCTCAGTCTTTTGCAGTTGATGAGGGGCTTTCAACCAATGATCTAGCAGCATGCTGACAGGGATGAATGTTTCCTCAAGGTGGTCAGCACACACTCTCATCATAACGACCCGCCACCGAGTGGGCACTGCCGAAGTCTGATAAGTTGTATTAGTAGCAGTGGTGCCCCGCAACAGACCCCTTTCCGATTCTCTTCAGCCATCCGTGGTATGTGGACCACTGATCAGCATCCCAGGTAACCTGTTGGGGTTGGCTTTGGACGTTGCGTACAAGTCCGAGGTTCAAGAGTTGCCGCAGTCCATCCCCGACTTTCTTACTGCTCAGGTTCGAAGTCTCCTTATTAATAATAGCACGTGATCAGGCAGGGATGTACTCTAGCGTCGACTGACTCCAGTTTCTCTGCGCTTAACTTTGAACTTGACCTCGTAACGGTCAGACAGTCGGTCAACTGTGGTTTTCTTACTTATTTACTTTGTTCTATCTCTTGACTCTGTTTTGGTCTGAACATAGCAGTTCCCTCTTATTTACTCGATCAACAGCCATGAGTATCACGCATACGGTTCTCATCCAGATCAAGGCGGATGCCCAGCCCGACGATGTGAAAGCGGTGCGTACTCGTCCATCAAGTTTGTAGACGGAGGCAGCAACTCACGCCGAGCTCAGGCTTGTGCTCGCTTCCTTGCGCTTAAAGATAACTGTATCCACCCAACTACCAACTCCCCCTATATCACCTCATTGAAAGGTGGCCAGGACAACTCCCCAGAGGGATTGCAGGTGCGAAACTAACGCCACCACCCAAAGTCCTTTCAACTGTCTAACTGTCGCAGAATGGCATTACCCATGGATTTGTAGTTGAGTTCAAGTCTGCGGAGGATCGAGACTATTACGTCAAGACAGATCCTGCCCATCAGGCTTTCGCCAAGAGCCTTGGCGGACTGGCCGACAAGGTCATTGTGGTTGACTTCATCAATGGCGTCTACTAGACTAGACGGCTTTTGTATCTAGGAAGCATTTGATGCGTAATTTTCAGGGGCAGTTGATGGTGGGGTCAGTTGAATTGGCTGCATGGTCTATGCGACTTTTCTCTGGATGTCTTCTAAAGAATGAGGAGTCTCGAACGCCTGTAAGCCACATAGGCCCGGACTTGTACCTCCTACTTATAAAACCAATGATAATAGGCGCAAGTCCTCCGTTTTAATAAACACCGTTTGTGAAATCAACAACGATAACCTTTTCAACCAGACCATCCAGACTGGCAATAAAGGCATGGTGAGCCGCGTCCTTCTCGACATAATAATCGCGATCCTCGGCAGAGTTGAACTCGATAGAGAAGCCATGAGTGATCCCGCCCTAGACCAGTTAGCACGATCTGAAGCATATCAACAATTGAACTGTCATGTCATACCTGAAGTCCCTCGGGGGAATTGTCCTTCCCGCCCTTTACCGAGATAAGGTAGGGCTTCTGGGTGGTTGGGTGGATGCATTTCTGTGCCAGATCAAGAAATCGAGTACAAGCCTGAATAGTCGCATGTGATTAGTTTCGACTCAGCGATTCAAGTATGTTACTCGACGAGACGTACCGCCTTAACCTCATCCTGGGGCGCATCCGCCTTGAACTGGCAGAGGGCGGTGTGTGTGACAGCCATGATTCTTGTATAAATGCTTGAAGCGTTGGTTTAGAGCGTGCGTTCGACTATGGTGGACGGGGGAAGATGATGGAGAAGTGACGGTGTGTCAAGGTGTCAAGGTGGAGGAGCGAAGCAGGAGGAGTTAGATATAAAAATTTACTCTATGGGACACTTTCGGCAGTCGGCAAATAGTTACCGGCAATTGCACTTCTCCACTTGAATGACGTGAGCTTTCTTTGTCACTAAAACTTAATAAATTAAGCGGCTCAACCTCTCTTATTTTCTGTAGTGCGTGGTCGAAAATCAGGACCTTCTGTTACGCCGTTTATTATTCCGACCTTCTGCAGTCCCCTTTCTTCCCTCCTCGCTCCCAAGCAACTAACTAAGAGACGGCCCTGTAGCTGCCTGATCCTGATTCGTTGTGCCAGGATCGCACACAAGAAGATCTCGGCGACGGTTGTGCCATTCTCAGCCTTGGCCTGGTATGCACTCAGATCTTCCTCCTCCTCATCCTCATCGGTCTCGGACGCCCTGCTTGCAAGGTATGTTGCTAGTGCCTGGTGCTTCTCATGCAGTGAGACCTGTTTTTGGTGCAAAAGTCCCAAGATTTCCTCAAAAGTCAAGAAGTCCCCTTGCGTGGCAAGTTCTTCCGCGGCCAACTCGGCGAGTTCGTCAAGACCGTAGTGCGTAGCAAGGAGGTATGCGTCGTGTGCGTGGTGAAAGCTCGTCTCGCTAAGTTTGTCGTAAGAGCATGGCAGCGCGAGGTCTTGATACTCGCCAGTGAAAAGAAACATGATGAGGATATGTACCGTGTCTGCGGACCAAGACATAAGGTCCAGATCTGTAACCAACCCGACGGTCTTGAAGTGGCTTGCAAACTTAGGATATTTATTGACAACCTCTGGAGGCACTCGGGCTATCCCGCATCGCCCGGCGGGCCCTCCAAACCAGATCTCGAACATGCGCTTGGCGTGAGGCCTAAAACATTAGTTAATCCATTATTATCGACAGATACAATTGCGACTGTTGAAGCTCACGTAAACTTTTCATCATTCCCTTTGTCCTCCATCATGTGTGCTGTCAGGGTATACAGTCTCTGTTCGAAGTTGGCGCGCAATTTCTTCGGATTCTCAGGCACTGAAGGGCTTTCTCTCGATATCACTCTGAATGTGAGCTGTCTGTCTTCTTGTGTCTAAATCAGCACACGCGCAAGAGAGAGGTTAGGAAGGAAAAGCCAAACCCGATGAGGCGCGGATAAGCCGCGCTGAAGCAGACAGAAGAATGAAGGGGATGAAAGAAGGGGGAGAGAATGGAGTCGCCAGTTTGCTCTTCTTTCAAGGCTCTAGATTTAGCAGTGATCCACTGCCCAGAATGAACAACAGAAGAGGCACGAGTCGACTCGCAGCTCACGCGAGAACATCGCTTCCAAGCCGCTCAAAACACGGAAAGGGTACCTCTGGGACATCTAAAAGTTGGTGCCAGAACAGACATGACTTTTTTTTGAAGGTTGATGCGTTCGTGATCACGTTCGCCTCACCTAAATTGGTTATTTCTTGAAGAGCACTCACAGGAGAGTTTTCAATAATGCCTTCCTAGGTGGAACAAAGGAGGGATTGACCATGCTCGGAAAAGAACTTGTGGCGAGTATGTAACGGCTCAGTCAATGCTTCTGGAGGTTCATAGACTAACGCCATCACAGACACTTCCCTCTGAGCAGCTGGCTATGTTCATCGGACAAATCCCATGTAACTTGCTTCGCGCTCGAGCGTCTCGTCACTGGGCTATTCCGTTGTGAAGTCGTATAGAGTAATGTACGCCTCCAAATTTATTGCCGGGATCTTTGAGTATGCCTGTCTATCCCATCTGTACTTAACTCAAGTAAACAACCTCGGATGTCACCTTTGCGGCTTAGATATTGATATTCTGGTTTTGAGATAGCAAGCCCCGCCAACTCCAACTCATTTTGATGTTGGTCATATTAGCTTCGAACAATCTGAGCGTAGTCCGTAGTTCATGTTTGATAGCAAACTTGAGAATGACTGGCAATACAATCAGGGCAAAGTGACAACGAGTCAGAGTAACGTGTAATAGTATTTATATCTTCATGGCGGCCAAAGCACCGACTCTCCTGAATCCAATATGAGAATCAAGTTCACTTCCTTTCATCTTGCAGTAGCTGTAGCCTTTTTGTCACACTTTCGCACCTCCATTCTTCCCAATATTGCCATCACCCTCGACTTCAAGAGGCTGGTTTCGAGAAGACCCGTCAGTCATACCGTATGATCGTCTCCCGATACTCTCTGAGCTTCCAAATAAGACATGCCATGGCGTTTAAACCAACCCCGGTGTCATTGCTTGAGTATCTGGGCATGTCTCCATCTACCACATCCTCGTCTCTCATTGTCGCCCGGGTTGCCAGGTATCGCACCAACCAGTTTGTCTTATCTCATCGAAGTTGTGAGCCAAGGCGAAGATGTGTGCGTCAATCGCCCGGTCGAAAGAGTCTGCGCTCCCGACACCTTTACCGTCTCCCAGACATTGATATTGACCAGTGAAAAGAAAATGCAGAACCACATGTCCAATCTCAATGTGAAAATCGGTGAGGTCGAGAGGCTCACCAGGCTTCAAGATATCAAAAAGCTTGGCAAAGTTCGGGTGTTTCTTGACAAGCGCCTTGGGGACCTGGGCAATGGTACCGTTGCTTCCACCACGGAATTTCAGCTTCAAAGAGGGCGTGGTGTATGGCCTAAGCTGTGAATCAGTTCATTTCTAGCCACAGGATGATTGCTACAGACTCATGACTCGAACTCCTTCTCGGCATCCATCATGTACGCGTCCGAGGCGATCTCTGGTCCTCGTCTATGTGTAATCCTTGACAGAAGTTGAGTTGGCAATGCGGTTTCTTGGTCTCTCTTGAAAGATGGTTTCTCCTGTAAATTCCGGCTCAGTGCGCTGATCAGAAGGTGACCAGAGGGGACATTCACACCTCGCGATGACTGGAGAAGAATCCAGGTCGAGGGAGAAAAAGATGAAAGAGAAAGAAGAGTTGCTCTGGCCGGACTGTGTGGTAATTTAAAGGGTGATATTGAGTGGCAGTGATTCACTGCCTCCAACAGCCGCCAAGCGGCGGGGAGTGATATTGTTAACTCTCGACTCCCAATCTAACAAGTCTTCCCACGTAGTTTTCTTGACCTCTGCAGCCATTCTGACGAAGGTTTCTCAGAGGGCTGGATTGCCGCACGAGTATGCCTGCAGATGTCTAGGGTCCCTGGTCACTATCACAAGATTCGGTAGAGCACAGACCTAATTGCATCGGTAGCTATTATAAGATATCTTATACATGTGCTGATAACACAGTTTATTGGCTGCAAAATAAAACAGGTAATTTTGATATCATATTATAATATAATTACAGGCCTTGTACTACTTGTTAGGTCTTCTCTTTATAAAATTATATATTCCTAGCTGAGCTGTGGTATAAATGGCTATTCCTCTATTTTCTGTTCCCCATTAAGCATGATCGGATGTCGTTACAGTCAAAGTGTTGTTAGTCTAAGATGACGCCTCCATCGATGATCGAAGCCACTTTGAGGATAGTTCAGGAACTGCCGTTCCCCCCATCCGGGGTCAAGGCGTCATACTCTGGCTCGTTTTCAATCATGCAGAAGTCCGTAGGAGACGGCGTTCCTAAATTCATTCTTACCCGTGGGCATATGATACGAGACGGTCCATTTACAAGGCTCAGCGACGCTCTGAGCCAAGGAATCAGATGAGCCGTACTCGGTACAGTCCAGGCATTAACTACAACGGCAGGTTAAGAAATCTACCGAATTGTTTACTCGGACATGGAGTAGAATTAGGTATCGGGGCAATGAGCGCCCGAAACTTTAACTCAATTAAGCTTACTCCGCAGGTTCCGCGTTCCCAAAACAAGAAAGTGAACAACATCGCGCATGGATCATTGCGATTGCGAATGCGAACCGGCTGAATGCAAAGGTGGGTGTTTATAAGCCTGATTGAAGTTATTTAAATCCTATCCCACCTGCCCATCTCCTTATATTAGGCTGCCTACTCTGACGCATTCATTATTGAGACTTTTTCCATACAACCAACACAAGACGCAATGAAGATTTTCGAAAAGATTGCCCTCCTTTTGTTGGGTGTCTCCGCCGCTGCCCCCAGCGGGGTTATGGCGGAGCCATCATCCATCGTACACGGCGGGTATCCTGTGGGAAAGGAAGTCACGTATAAAGGGGGTCAGTTTTACCCATAGGGCCATGGCATGGGCCTATGATTGCGTCTCGATTAACGGCTTACATCAGTGACTCTCTATGTTTCGAAGCCAGCTGGGGGAAATTCCGGCCACAAGAAGCCAGGAAAGGCGACTGGCGTACTGTTCTTGACAGACATTTACGGTATCTCGCTCAAAGAGAACAGACAGTGAGGAGAACAAGAGACAACCCCCTCATCTTCAAATCACACTAACTCTTCGCAGGTTAATCGACAGCTTCGCACGAGAGGGATTTGTCGCAGTGGCACCAGACCTCTTCGATGGCGCTCCAGCGAACCCTAGCACGCCTCCAGCCGAATTTAATATTACCGAGTTCCTCCTTAGGCACACTCCCGAAGTCACGGATCCCATTGTCACAACCGCAATCTCTTATTTACGGGACAAGCTCGGTCTCAAGAAGGTCGCTGTGGCTGGATACTGCTTTGGTGGACGCTACGCCGTCCGCGTGCTCGATGGAAAAGACGCTGTGGATGTCGGTTTCACCGCGCATCCCAGCGTGCTCAGTGCCGAAGAGATAAAGGCAGTTCACCGCCCAATCACGGTCGCCAGTGCTCGTAAGATGGAAGAGGTTCTATCACGTCGATACGTAAAACTAACTCGTACACAGAAAACGACAACATCTTTCCCCTGGCTAAACAGGCCGAGGCTGAAGTCATCTTGAGCAAGCTGGGACAGCCCTTTACGTCCGTTTTGTACAGTGGCACCACTCATGGGTTTGCCGTGCGTGCAAATCTTTCTGATCCTCAGCAAAAGTTCGCCAAGGAAGAGGCGTTCTATCAGGCGGTGCGTTTCTTCAAGGCGTGGGCTTAGTCGAGGCCACGGGCGGATTGGGTGGTCGTGGAAGAGGCATCTTTCTTTCGGTGACTCTGGTTGGGGTGACGAGACAAGTCCTCGTTTCCATGTTGTTTAATTATGACCCTGTGTCTCCTTCGTTCAGCAGAGGTTGTGAGCTCCTGGGGCTCCTTAGTTTGCGAAGCTTTACCTGTCTCTCCTTTCGGCAAGCTGCCTCAAGATAAACATTCTTCAAGGGTTACTTACCCATGTTTCAGATTGAGCTTCACTTTTGTGACGAGATACCCTGTTGGACTTGGGACTCGGTCGAACGAGTGCTTCGTCTCTCCACTCGTCCATCGTGACCGTCATCCCAAGCGAATACCATTGCCATGTACAAGTCCGACTCTTCGTTCCCTCTTGAGCCTTCGCCAGATATATTAGGAGCGGCTTAACGGAGCCAACAAGCGATTATATTACAATGGGGCCTCCTCAGGTGATTGCGTGTCGCGTAGCCTGCCTCAGGGGTACAAAACCATACTTTAACCTTTCATGGTCCCTTTTTTGCGTACAGTTCTCCATATATCGAAAAGCAGCACTCGCTCGGTTCCGTTGCCTGTTCAGAGAACAACCCGAATTGAGATGCGGGCGTCGAGCCTTGTGACCAGATCTGAAGAAACTCTTACCGACACTCATCCAATGCTATCAGTTCACGATTCAGTGGCGAGTAACATGGTCGAGTTTGATGGCAGGATTGGTCAGTCGGAGTACAAGATTGACTGGTCCCGAGGAGAGGCCATTGACAAGCCCTCAGAATAATGCCATAGCCTAGAGAAGGGACACACTCCGACTTCGACAACCCACGTTCTCACGACAATCTTACATTGCCTCGACCTCGTTCGCCATTATCGAAGTTTCAATTCAGCAATCCTACCCCGAAATATGATCTTCGTTATCCTTCAATAGCCCATGGGATGCTATAGACCCTAGTTTCCCATTTAATTCAATGCAGTGAGCGATTCCTGCGAAAGAAACACCCACGGTTTCGCATCAATCCAGCGCCGTCATCCATCCTCGAGGTCTCATCATCAGAATGCCCCGCGTGTTCTCCAGAACAAGATCCAGTTTCCCGTGTCTTTAATGACGCGCATTCTTCATGATTCTTGCTTTGTTGCGGACGATCCATACTTCTGTCGGAAAAGTTGGAGCTCAAGCTTCATCTTGATCATGCTCTCGAGAAGAATGTTGGGAACAGTTGGGTCATTTCCAATGTCAGCACGCAGTCTTTCGGCGTCCTCTTCAGTGACAGCTTCTTGCGCCATGGCTGCTCTCTTCTTCAAGTAGTCGGCAAGCAAATTTTCGCCCTTGCTGAGCCAGTAGCCCTCCTTATCCATGATCCTGATGATTTGCCGGAGGTTCAAGTCCTCTCCTAGCTTGGAAATCTCAGCCATGGCCAACGAAGGAAGAGATTTAATCCCGTAATGGGTGGCATAGCCAAATGTCCAGAGGCTGTCAGCAAAAACTTGGGCTCGTCTCGCATCCACGGTCTCCCCTGAGGGTTCCAAAGTCTGGTACGTTCCCGTGTAGAGAAAATGGACCATTGTATGGGCCACGCGCTCCCCAATTTCATGGAGCTCGATGCCACCATCCTCAACAAGTTCCACGAGTGTGGGGTGCTGATTGATGATACTTCGTGGTACTTGGAGGACAAGGTTGTTTATGAACCTGAGTTTGTAGAAGCCGCCTGCGTATGGCCTAAATGAAAGGTCAACAAGAAATCAAGCCAAAGGTAGGACATGAGATGAGGTAACTGACGACTTTGTTTGTTTGAGCGTTTGTCCCGCGGGCGCGTCGGTTGCCGGTCGCTTGGAGGGCACCGATTGCTTGGAGGGCAGTGGTCGCTTGGGAGGCGGCGGTCGCTTGGAGGGCACCGGTTGCTTGGTGGGCGGCGGCTTCTTGGTGGGCGTCACTATTTTGGAGAGCATCGCTTGTCTGGAGAGCATCGCTTGTCTGGAGGGAGTTGACGACATCTCTTATGATTGATCTCTCGGATAGCTTTCTTTGGAGGCCTTCTGTCATTCAAGAACTTCTGCCGCAAAAGTCAATATGTATGATGGATAAAGAGCGTAAGCTACTTTAGTCGACCTGGAGAGGCTGTCTGGGGCGCACTATTCGGGCACGTTAGATTCGAGAAGAAACGAGAGAGAGAGAACAAAGTTTCTCAGCCAGGGAGAACAAGAAATCAAATGCTGGTTGTCAGTGATTCACTGTCACTGGCTGCTGTAGCACCGGGCAGCGCAAAGAGGTCAAAATCGCATTGCCAGCCGGCAGCAACCGGCAAGCTCACTCGACCTGACTATCAATCGAACTCGGGATAATAAAACAGGACCTAACTATGTAGTTCTCCTTGAACTACATGGATCGTTCTGTGGCGACTAACTGTGTTAAAGCGTGGCGAATATAACTGATATTCTCCGCCGCAGTTCCCCTTCAACACAGCTATCACTTTGTATATAGCATCGCCTTGCTAGCAGCTTGATGCCATCGTACTCAGAGTTCAGAAATATCAAAACCATGATTTTCCTATTTCTTAAATAGTTTACATTATTATACCATCGGGCTCCAAGCCATTCCCGTATCGAATGTCTGGCAGATATAACCATGCGCCGCCGTAGATGGGACTCCCCGCAGAATAAGGATGTTATCTGGGCCGAACTTGGCTCTAAACTCAGGATGTCTTTTTACTAGATGCTCTGAAACCCAGATGTAGTTCTCCCTTTCAAAACGGAGCCCCATTTTGTTGCAGAGGTACGGTCTTAAGAGTCAGCCACTTCCGAAATCACAGTGCCTGATCGATACGGGATACTCACGAAGAAGCTGGTCTTACGTCCTGTAGGGCCGCCACCCCCCAGTTCCCCAAGAATGAGAACGTAGTAAATTTTTTAATATATACCAGCAATAGTCTAGGCCAGTATAAGCTAAGAGAGTGAGAGTGACAAGCGGGATGACGAACTGTTCTAAGCAAGATGGGTTGAGATGAAAGAAGAAAGAAGAAGAAAGTTACAAGTTACAAGCGGCGTTTAAAAAATAAAAAAAGGCCAGCGCCTATTTGCAGCGATTAACTATCGCTGTATCAAAAACGACTACCGGCCTTAGGCACAAACAAACATTAGACAATGAGCTGACAAACTGAGCGCTCACCAGGCAGTTCTCTTTCAGGTCCACGGGTCATTCCGAAGCGACTCGCTGGCCCAGCTTGATAAATATAGCTGATGTGCTCGGCCGTAGTTCCTTTGTAACACAGCCGTCGTCTTGTCTATAGCATCGCGTTCCTGGCAGATGCCATTGTGCTCAGTTCAGCAACATTAGAAACGTGATTTGCCTATATAGGAAACAGCCTACATTGTCGTGCTTTCTTACTTCGTGAAACCGTGTTCCAAAGTCAATGGTCTTCCATATCCTACTGAGTCCAGGCAAATCCTCCATTTTCTAAGGATGCTGAGCACCCTGCTGGCCTTCCATCCCAACCCTAGCAAGGGCTTCACAGAGAGCCGAGGGCACGGTCTCGCTCTTTCCAGTTGGTTTAAGACTCTGTTACTCGTTGATATGCAATAATGAACTAGCACATGGGCTGCAGCTGGGGGGACGCCAGGTAGGTACAGAACATCCTCTCGCCAGAACTTGGCTAAGAGTCCTGGGTGTTTTTGTACTCGCCAAAGAGGAATGGGTACATAAATTCCTTCGTCAAACTGTAAGGCCGTATCTGGGTTTCTCGACGAGTTGCCATGCATCTTTCTCTATGAGGCCGTTGTGTTGCTTTTGTTCAGCTGGTCATCAAAGAGTGGCGTAGTCATCTTGCTTGAGAGCTTCCTTGTGTGATCGTGGGACCTTGACCTGTAGCATTTTCTCTACCGCAAGTGTTGTAAACACCAAGTGTTCTTCATGAATCACATACTGGTCCTGTTCTCTGGAGTCAGCAGCTGGCACAGTGAATCCAGTATTTTCCCAAAATATGGCCTTCACAAATTAGTCATCCTGCATGTCCAAGACCGTGATCGATATTGTTCACTCACGACAGCACAGGTTGAACGTCTTCCCGGCGATTCGTTGTCTGAAGGAGGGATCGCAGGAAAGTCGCAAGAAATCCGAGAACAGGTAAGCTGGTTGAGTCTGCTGATGCTGTATGGCTGGGGATTGGCCACCTTCCTACATGGTTTTTATATAAGAACGAGTTGAGAGATGAGAGGATGAAAACAGCGAGTCTGTGGGAAGCCCTGAATACATAGTCGGACGCCAGTCTAACGATAATTCAATGTCGCTGCGAATGACACCCGGACACCCCAAAAACATCAAGCAAAAGGGCCTCATACAAACTCAAGTAGATTGCTTTGGGGAACAGGCCCTGCTTTGAAACATCGTCCCGCCTTCTCTAGGCGACCTCGCAATATTCCCTCAATTTTTGCTGGCATGCCGCTTCTTGGAGTTGATCACTGCCACTGCAGCCCGACATAGGGCAAACAAAGTGAACACCGTTACTGTCTTGCCAAACTACCGTCAACTCACATTTGAGCAAACGAAGCAATGGTGTCTGGGTGTTATTCGAATCCTTTGTTCGTCTATCCCTCAAAGCGAGGATTGCGTGGGACCCCAGCGGAAGACATGAAACATCTTACAACATCTCGCAGTATCACGACTCCAACACCTTTACAGGTCAAGCTTCCATCTTTTTGCAATGAATACCATGACTAGAAACAACCATGCCCCGAATAAACATGCTCTTGTACCTTCTCGCTTCCTTTCTACCAGTCCTCCATTCTCTACCCACCAGCTCCATACCCAAATGATCACCGCAGTCCTCCATCGCGGGCTTCCTGCAGGGTGGCAATCGTGATTCTGCTCTAGTATGAATCATAACAATCACATTACTCGCCGTGGCAGGGCCACACACGCTCCTGGGGGTCGATGTCTAGAACCGCCAAGCTTTCGATACATCATTATCCTCAACGCCAGCTTGCCTAATTTTAAGCGACGGACGCGATAACCAACGCTGCCACATTCTCCTCCTCGCTTCGCACCGAGATCTTTGTTGTCACACCCGTTTTTGAAGAGAACGCCATCCGGACGTTGGCAACTACCCGGCCACCGCCGACCGTCTTGCCCAGGAGCTTGAGCGTGTGAGTAGTCTGGTTGACGGGCACGTCGGTACCCTCCAGGGGCTGCAGGGAGAGCGCTTTGGTGAGCTGCTCGGTAGCATCTGTCATACTGGTCAGTCCTGTTCTTTTTATACGCGCAATGATTCCACATACCTGCGATGCTGTCCATGCCGCTCAGTTGGAGGGTCTCAGTCGCCTCCTCGCCGGAAGCGCCAATCTGCTCCCAAATATGGCTGAAGTTACCAGCGAAGGTAGGAATCACGTAATCACTGCCAGCAAGGTCAAACTCGGCCACCTCGTACTCGTCATCGTAGCCACTGTCCTCGGGCTCATTCGTAGAGGGGTCAATCTCCTTGCTGGTGAATTTGAGGACGTTGGAGAAGGTTGTGATTGGCAGAGCTCCCTCGCCATTGATCTTCTTGAAAGCCACATACACCTTACCAGGCTCATCGGTCGCAAGCTTCTCAGCCTGGATAATGAAGACCTCCTCAAGCTCCTCGTCATCCGAGGGGGTTGCGACAATAGAGACGTTCTCGAGGACGGTGTCGGGCAGAGTGTTCTTGACCTCGTACTGGAGGACAATATGCTCCTTGAAGATGTGCTTGACCAGAGTAACAACGTACTCAGTCTCAGCCTCGGTGAGCTCAATAATCGGTGAAGACTTGAGCACAGCGCCAAACTCTTTCATCTCGGGAATCTCCAGCAGCTCCTGGGCGTATCGTTGCGCCTGGGCAGAGGCAGATGCAACAGCCTCAGCTCCAGTTGCCTTAGTGGGGCCAACCTTGGGGGCCTTGAGGGTAGGAGCGGTGGCGATCAACTTCTTGGAACGGTCCTCAGCATCGGCCTGCTCTCGAGTAACAACAGGGATCTTGGAGATGTCGAAGGGGTTGTCGAAGATAGACTTGTCGTCCGAGGTAACGTACAGAACAAGCTGCTGCTCGAAAAAGGGGAGGGAGAACATGTTCTCTGTAGGCGCGTTAGTGGTGTTCGAGCATCCGAGGTTGTATCTTGCTTACCGTTCTTGACGAATCGAGTAGCCATCTCATCGTCCTCCTCGTTCATAAGCTTGAGGTTAAGCGCAGCACGGTCACGGACCTCGTCGTCAACATCGTCCAGACATCGAGTAAGGAGAACCCGGACACTGCTCTTCACCTCAGGATCCTGCTGGCCCACACCGAACTTGGCAAGGGCGGTAACAGCGGCGGCTCGCACAATCGCATTCTCCAGAACGACTCGGTTGTAGATGTATCGGATGTACTTGGTGGGTTGGACGGTCTTGGGACCCTCGAGACCAATAAGGTGGAGGATTCGGACAGCCAGCTTGGTGAACTCGCAGTCCTCAATGAACTCGCACAGATGCGCAAGGGCATCCTCCTTAGAATCAGGAACGAACTTGATCAAGTCGAACATGCTCTCCACGACAGCTCTCTTAAACTCATAGCCACCCTCGTCTCGCAGGATGCCACTGAGGAAGGTAAGCATACCGGCTTGCTTGCTGGGGAACTTGAGGCAGAGTGTTCGGATAGCCTCGACAATCGTGATCTTGAACTCGTCGGTAATCTCAGACATGAAGGTGGAGATCTGCTTCATTAATCGGTCGACGCTGGCTTCATTGCCAGTCTTGAGCAGAGTGGTGATGGCGAAAGTGGCAATCGATCGGTTGCTGTTGGAGATGAGGAGCTCGATATCGGGGTTGCAGGTGTTGACAGCGGTAGGTTTGAAGCTAGCAAAGTTGTGGAGGATTCGCAGAGCGGCGAACTTGGTGACTGCGCGAGGGGATGTCAGGAAGAGCTGGAGGACATGAACAGCTTGCGCCACCTCGGCATCCGTCACATCTCGCATGTCGCAAATGGCCTTGGCAGCCTCGAAGTTGACCATCTCGCTCTTGTGTCGCAACCAGCCATCAAGAAGCTGCATCATTGGCTTCTTCAACGAAGCATCCTCCTCAGCAAGCTGTGCAGCGAGTCGGACAAGCAAGACGATAGCAGCGGGGCTCTTAAGGGCACCGGCGGCGCCGAATTGCTGAACCATCTTGACCAAAGCCATTCGGTCGTGCATGCGCATCTGATACAGGAGTCCGACAGCGTGGTATTGTGACATGGTCGAGTGATTCATGGGGATCTGGCTGCTCGAGGTGGAAAATCCAAGGGAGAAACCGCCGGACGACTTGTTGGAGGCAGCGGCCTCTTGGGTCTCGCTCTGCCATCGTCGAACAACATCCTTGGCGATAGGGAGGAGGTGGTAGGAGGAAACTAGGGCGGCAGAAGAAACGGAGGGATTCTTATCGACGATCGCAGTCTTCATCACTCGTTCGATCGATTGGACTGTTGTAGCCTTGAATCGTGTCAGCATCCAGGGGGTCGGTGGATCTGCTAGCAGAGCAACCTACATCGGTGATGCGGCAGAGGGCGCGAATGGCGTTGGGTCGAAAAATGGCATCGGTGCTGCCTCCAGTATCCTTCATGATAGTGCTAGTGACCATAATAATGTCCTCGGCCGAGTTGGCAAGCTCCTTAATCACAAGGTGCACCATCTGGCGGAGACTGGCATCCTTGTTCTGGAACAGCTTCGAGATACCAAAGAAGAGGGTGGTAGCTTCGTTGGTCGGGAACTTCTCCCCGGTGTAGAGGAGAAGGGCGATCTTGGTGAGGAGAATGCGACATCGTCGAGGCTGGATAGGGGAGCTGTTGAAGAGTCGTGCTGTCGACCTATTTAGCTTGACTGTGGGGGAACGAAGAGGAACAGGGCGATTGATTGAGACGGACCTTCTTGGAACACCTGAGTGCGGTCCACCTTGACCAGCCCGGGGTCGGCATCTTCGTCCTTTTTGCCGTAACTCATGTTGGGCAACTGGGTTGGGGGAAACGATTTGGTCGAGGGAGACTTGAAGGTTGCGGTCGAGTCGCTCCTCTAGAATCACCACGTCGCAGTTCCGCTCAGGGATGGGTCGTGCCGCATCACGTGACGGTTATCAGCCCCTTATCGGGACTGGGAATCGTGTCAACTTTCAGGCTGGGACTGACAGGAGGCGAGTGCCACGACCATTCACCTGACTGTCATGAGGGGAAAACAAATGTAGGCGGGAAATGTACGATCCTAGGAATTTTTTGTTTTATTTTTTCAATATTTCTTTGGGATGCGGTTTGCCTTGAGAATAACCTCCTGCAATGTGGTCTGCTGCAGGGCAGTGGGGTACTCAATTCGCGAGTATCTTCAAGAAATTGAACCACCATCATGGCAACAATTATACGATAATTAGTGATTATGAATACTCTCCTAGATTCTATAACTAAGATTGTCGAATCCAAGTTCTTTTTAGCCAGAAACAATCCATGTAACCCTTTTTGACGAGCTCTCATCTCTCAAGGTGACATCATGTCGACCCTGAACCCACCCGCTCCGAAGTTCCTCAGCCGGACCCAATTTTTACTCCGGCTCACAGCTTTCTTCCCTCCAGCTTCATCATCCCCCCAACCAATTCACCACGAATCCGTCGCCAAAATGAAGCCTGCAATGCGATTACCTTTGCGGCTGGTGCCCCGGCTTGTCAATGCCCCAGTCTTCGTTCGCCCACTTCACTCGACCGTTGCGAAGCCTGCCAATGTCGCCCCGATCGTCGGCACCGGCCCGCCCCCGGAGCCGCCGATCCCAGCCGCCGTAAATGCCCATCAGCGCGTCGCGAGGCGGAGGCGGCAGGCTGAGATGCTCAAGAATGCCAGGGAGCTGCGGAGTGCAAGCGCTGCGAAGGGAGGAGGTGGCCTGAAGAAGAGGTTCTGGAAGCAGGTTGCAGTCAAGGAAGTGAATGGTAAGTGAAGATGACAGCCAAAGCCCTCGGCCGGACTCTTGTTCTTTGTTACGTCGGCAGCAATTGGCTAATCAACACATTTGAGCAGGCTCTTTGGAAGTCCACCTTGATACGCGACCGTTAAGACATCCCGTGACGAAGGAAATCGTTCGCCTCCCACTCTCAAAACCCGACCTCGCCTCAGCGCTCGCCCTCGAGTGGGATCTTTTGGCCTCCGCTCAAGATGCTACGAGACAGCATCTGATTCCCATGACAGGACTTACCTGCCGGGCTTTCGACATTGCTGCCGCCGACAATGCCTCCGGCGCCGAGATTTCAGAAGTCCGAAATGCCATCGTCACTACGCTCATGCGATACTTAGACACCGATTCCATTCTCTGCTGGGCGCCTCCGGCCGGACAGTATGACAGGAAGAACGAGGCGGGAGAGTCGCTACGAGATGTTCAGAAGCGAACCGCGGAGGAAATTGTGTCCTTCCTTACGACCCACGTCTGGCCAGGCGTCACCATCACCCCAGTCCTTGACGGCCACTCGATTGTACCTCAGCCGCAGGCCCCCGGTGTCCGTGAAGTTATCCAGGGCTGGGTCACGGGGCTTGACGCTTTTGAGATCGCAGGAGTGGAGCGTGCTACCTTGGCAGGCAAGAGTCTCCTTACGGCTGCGCGGTTCGTTGTGGAGTGGAGCGAGGGTTCAGTTGGTAAGGGCGAGTTGAACACTGGCGAGAAGTTTGGCGTCGAGAAGGCTTCTACGGCTACCAACCTAGAGGTGAGCTGGCAGACGGGGCAGTGGGGAGAGGTTGAGGATACTCACGACGTCAACAATGAAGATGTGAGGAGACAGATGGGCAGTGTCGCCTTGTTGGTGTCGGGAACGAGTAGAGCTTGAGGGTTGTCCCGCACCATATGTATAATGGGTGTGTATGATGCCCTCACACCGTTGCTTTTAGACTAGGAGCACAAACGTGTACGATAGACGTAAGGGATACAAAGCCTCTTAGAATGTAGAAACAAGAGATTGGTTACACAGCAAATCGGAAGCGTACAAGTATCCTCAACTAAAGAGAAAAGATGTTTCTCCTGACTTAGTACAGCTAGAGACCGCTTGAATTAACGGTTACTCCCGGCACATTGTCTTGGAAACAACGACTCAAATAAACTCTGCTTGCGAAATGAGACAAGACACGCCAAGTATCCGGATGAACCCCAGGGCTGAGCATCGCTGATCAGTCAGCAGGGCTAATCTATGGATCAATAAATGTCTGATCATAAGACAAGGTCAAGGCTGGATATCAATGGCAATCGTCTCACACCAGTTTGTCTTTTCTTGCCTGTTCCACGTGTTGCTGCTCTGTTGTGCAACCTTTCGTATCCAAAGTTGACTGGCAATGTGCAAGGCACACTCACACCAAGGCCACTTGAATTTTTGTATACTCTGAGCATGGAACCTCTCGTAAGATGCATCCTTATTTTCGTAGCTAACGTTAGGCATTTCCAAAGTCCATCAAGTCGCAACGTTTCTTCTTGCAGTGCGCCTAACAGGTCACAGCTGAACGAGGCAAAGACAAGACATCGCCACAGTTGCAAGCTGAGCTTACCTGTTCTGCCCTCCGACTCAATTCGGGCGCTCTGTCTAGTCTAGTCCCTATCAAGCCATCATGGATCGAAAGCCGCCACTGCGCTTCATTAAAGAGGTGAGAGGCTATCGATTTTACTGTACAGGCCGCGCAAGCCGCTATCCCCAAAGTTGATCACTCACCTGGACAGTCCCCCAAGCCGCAGCGCGAACATCCAAGACATTACGAATCATAGCCAAGAGTCCAATCCGAACACAGGCAATAAGCACGTCTCATAGAGGAAATGGCTGCCCATCCCTCAGCAAAGCCCATCATCTCTCACCCGAGCGAGTTAGGTTGCCCAGCGAGGCGGAGTCGACACGAGATGGGGCAGCTGAATGACATGGGGGGCTTCTTTCTGGGGCTGATCAGAGACACTGTACCGTGTCTCCACCATTGAAGACGGGAACTCAAGAGAGTCAAGACAGACGAAGGATTGTAATTATCCGTACGGAATAAGGAGAAACATGTCCACCTAAGCTCGTACGTAGAATTAAGGTACGGGAGCGTGCATGTTCCAGCGGGCATTCCGCCGTATGTATGTATGCACTCCTTAGTACTCCGCACAGTAGATCTCCTCAAACATCCACTCCCGGGCTCCGTCTACAGGTCCCAAATTAATAAGGCTTGGCTTGGCACACCATGGAACCAGATCAAGGCCAGCAAAGCCGGAGGCGCGCGCCACACCGGGGCTACCGATAAGGACTAGGGCTCTCTCTGTTTTGTTTAAAAGAACGACTAAGCCCCCTGGCGCCGGCGCAACGAATGACGCTGTGATTCTTCTCAACCGACCGAGATCCAAGCCGGCATCCACAAACCAGGATCATGAGGTGGACGACATTGGGCGTCGCCGTCGCCGTCGCCGTGCTCAGCAGCAGCGCCGATGCTGTGAGCTTCCCGCGATCGACATCCGGCAAGGGCTATCTCTCGGTGCCCGTCAGTACGGTCGACAAGCCGAAGAAGCACGAGGCACAGAAGCGCGACCAAGACAAGACGATCGTGGAGACGTTGGATAACAAGGACTTTTTTTATGCGACCGATCGTGTGTTTAAACAAGGCACTGAGAAGCTTGCTCCCTTTCTAACCATGAGACAGTTGAGATTGGCACGCCGCCGCAGAAAGTTACCGTCCTCGTCGATACCGGCTCCAACGAACTCTGGATAAACCCGGACTGCCAGCAAGCCAACACGCAGAGCCAGTATGAGTCGTGTTTAGATTTTGGACAATATGACCCCAAGAAGTCTAGGACGCCTCCCATCGGACCCTTTGGCAGGGAAACCCTCAACTACGGCGATGCCTCCGATCCTTCGACCCATACGTCTGCGACTATCCGATACTATACCGAGACCCTGACATTTGGCGACTCTAAGCTGAGGAACCAGACCTTTGGTGTTCTCGTGAAGAGTAAGGGTATCTCTCAGGGCATTCTAGGTCTTGCACCCGACCTGACAGGCGGCTTCGACAGCAGCAAGCCGTACAGGCTGCTGCTCACTTCCATGGCCGACGAAGGTCTCATTAACAGCCGTGTCTTCTCCCTCGATTTGCGCCATTCCGATGCTACCGAAGGCGCTGTAATCTACGGCGGCCTTGACCGCAATAAGTTCATCGGCGACTTGGAGAAAATGAAAATCATCCGAGGCGAGGGCGGCGAGTATCGCCTTGCAGTTCGCTTGGCCAGCCTAGGCATAACTCTCGGTGGTGACTCTCAAGAGTTCGATGTCAACAAGGAGGATTCCAATGTCATGCTCGACTCCGGTACCACCCTGACTCGCATGCATTTCTCCGTCGCACGTCCGATTCTTGAGTTGCTCGATGGGGAGGACGATGGCGAGGGCTTTTACAGGACCGACTGCCGAAACCGAGACCGCGACGGCACTGTTGACTTTGGGTTTGGAAAGAAGCTGGTTAAGGTCCCTTTTAGCGACTTTATTCTCGAACTTGGACCGGGAAACTGCTACATTGGCCTTGCCGTCACGACCGATCAGCAGATTCTGGGCGACTCTGTTCTGAGGGCCGGATATTTTGTATTTGACTGGGACAACGAGGAGGTTCACATCGCGCAGGCTGCCAACTGCGGCGAGGAAGATATCGTTGCTGTTGGTTCTGGCTCGGATGCCGTTCCTGGTGTGACTGGCAAATGCAAGAAGGGTGATACCCAGGCCACCGGACGTGTAAGTCATCCAAAGCTTGATATCCAGGAGGAACACCGTGCTAACAAGATTGCCAGGCCACCGCCACAGACTCGCCCGATAAGAGCACCCTCCCTACAAAAGCTTACACCACCACCTACACCATCACCTCGTGTCCCGAGTTTGAGCGCGAGTGCAGAACAGGCGTAGTGACAACACAGACCCTGGGCCCGGCGCGCCCGACCGTCACCGTCACGGCTGGAGCTAAGCCAGACGACGATGGCGACGACTCGGCCGCTTGGCAAGCCATGCCTGTCAGCTGGATATTTGCGGTACTCGGTGCCTTTGCCTTGGGCGCCAACTTGCTATAGAGCGTGTATATAAGGGGAGGACGAGACCTATTTGCATACTAAGCGGAAAGACTGTACATATTCTGACGATATACTTGGACATGATGACTCTAATGGATAGACCGCATCAATGGTATTGCCATGTAGCATATGGCGGCGTTTAGATCTTTCACTTGAGATTCTGGGAACAACTCCTCTGAAGACATTTCCCTACCCTCATGGTATTATTGAAGACGGCTTTTGACTTGCGATAAGTTACATACACCCATCTGGCCCTCGTTGACGCGCATACTGTGAGCCTCTGTAATTCGCCCCGTTTCCGATGAGAACGCATCTGCCAGCAAGCCTGAGGATTTCTCACTCCTTATCATTTGCGACGCTCGACGACCACCGAGATACTTTCTACCTTGCCAAGTAGGGGGGGCGCCTTCTGTATCACAGCTTTATACTCTTCGACTATCCAGCCATTGCTGCAACAATACACCACTTGGCCCTGTACTAGCCGCTATGGGTCGGCTTTT
Source organism: Fusarium buxicola (assembly GCA_014899095.1). Lineage (NCBI taxonomy): Eukaryota > Fungi > Ascomycota > Sordariomycetes > Hypocreales > Nectriaceae > Fusarium > Fusarium buxicola. The sequence goes on from JAAVUK010000516.1 coordinate 64,004, forward strand.
GGAGGCCGACCTTGCCACAGACCAACCGCCAGGTCTATTTATATAAGCCCTCAGGCTTTGATCGCCACTAGATACTTGTCTTCATGGCAGCCGGACATGAGCTCAATCGCCAGAGTCTACCTCCATGACGTTGCTTCACCTAAGATCAAGATCGCATGTGTAGTAAATCGCAACAAAGAAACTCTGGGTGTTGAGAGATTGGTAGGCTGAGAGGATGTTGGCCCATGGACCAACAGCCTGTAACAGTACCTTAGGCGCCGGGGTTGACGGGCGCCATACATCTATCTATTGGCTCTTTGTAAGACATGCATGTACTGCCTCGCCAAAGTGGTAGAATTTCTCCACTAGGCTGACAGCGACAGGCTACATCCTCATCGAGGACAAAACCTGAGGGTCTTTCCTCTTTTTCGCAAAGTTCGCATGAGACGCTCGACGTTTGTCAAGAAGCCTTATCATCATGGCTTCTCCGCAGATTCCCAAAGCAAGGCGCTTTGCTACCGAGCATGATGCAGCAGTTGCCTATACCCTCGAAGCCAAGGGAAAGGACAAGTACGGCATCACGGTCTTGTTTGGAGGGAACCTTCGAGATCCTTAGGTCGACATTGTGTTTGTTCATGGCCTCCGAGGAAAATCGTATTCTACCTGGTTCCACAAGACTACACAAACACACTGGCCATCGCAGCTTTCGAAGGAGGTCTCCGAAGACTGTCGAATCGCAACCTATGGCTGAGACGCCACCGCCTTCAGTCTACGAGGAGAAGTCTCACAATGCGGACTTGAGGAGCAGGCAAATACTCTGCACCGGTATCACACGGAATGGAGAGAAAGTACAAACTCGGTACGATGAAGGGACGCCAGCGAAATGGGGCTTTGAAGCTAACATTGGATGTCTCTTAAGGGGGCTAGGGGCATTATCTTTGTCGTGCATAGCATGGGAGGACTGCTTGTTGAGAATATGCTAAAGAAAGTGACAGGGCAGAATTCTTCTATCGAGAAAGCCACTCGGGGCATTATCTTTCTCAGCACGCCTCATCGGGGTTCCAAGCTTGCAGGCACAGCGCAGAGAGGAGTGAAACTGGCTCGACGTTTCAGAAAAGGAACAAATAGTAACCTGGTGGGTGCACTAAGAGCAGACTCGAAGTGCTGGAGCCTCTTAGTCAATGGTTTTCTATCTGGCTCACAAACCGCAACAAAAATACTGCTACCCAAGTTTACATCGCATCCTTTTACGAAGCGATACGGACCTCTCTTGAAATCTCGATCTTTCGAAAGGCCATGGTAAGTCAGCCTCATGTGCATCAAGCTCTGCAGAGCT